>JABFPB010005718.1:0-12932 GCA_022817645.1 Ceratoteleas bidentatus
TTGAAACCTTTCGACTTGCATTTTTTTCTTATTACACCGTTAAAACGCCGCCTTTTTTTTCCTTGCTGAAAGACATGATGTTATCCAGAAGGTTCAGAAATCATGTTGAAAGACATGATAAATAACACAAAAACCTTCAACTTTTATTCTCCTTTTTAAATCGATGCGTTCTTTTTTTTTGTTCTCGAACCTTGTGCGGCCTTTCTACAACTGTCCATACTCTCTGTATCCCTCTCTGTCTGTGCCTCCCAATGTTTTCTCAGTCTCGCGGGACACACGCTGTATCCAAACCACAATTTGACATTGCACACAAACAGCCAACTATCACGGCCAGCCTGACCAGTCTCTACAGCGTTGACAAACTCTTTCTGTGTCTTTAACGACACATATCCACCCACCCACCCACTCTGACACGACGGAACGTTTGGTAACTTGGTAATTACTCCGAGTAGTCGGACTTTCGTCAACCCAAAAAACACACACTTTTTCACAAACACACTTTCACAAACACACAAAACCAACACACTATCGCTACAAAATGCCGCGACCACGAGTTCAAAATCAACATAAACCGCCCAATTTCGAAATTCTCACGGCCAATGACATCGGGCCCGATCGTAAAGTTGACTTGACTTACGACACTGGCAGCTTTACTTTGCTGACCAATCGTTTGCTGCGAATGGCAATTGGTTCAAAATTAGCCATTTCTCCGTACGAACGAGCATACCCGTGCGACCAATACAACACAACGACTCATTTGAACCAATTGCTTGATAATCGCCAAACAAACGATCGTTCAGCAAATAATAACAACCACAACGTTAACCCAGACCGTCACGATGACGACCTTGAAAACGTACTAGTTCAAGATTCAAATTGCGATTCAGGAAGCGACAACGACGACAAAGACGAACAAAACGACGAAACGGAAGACGAAGACGAACAAGACGACCTTGAAGACTTTGCGCGACAACCTACGTACAATTGTCCTCAAGAGGAACAAGAATTGCAAAAATCCGTAGACAAACATTCGCGAAAATGGTTTCAATTCAAATTGGGCGGAAACGCGGAAGACTGCATTTCCGTTATATTTACACTTCGAAACAACAACACATACCGTCAAAAACGCAGACAAGCATACGATCCGCGATTAACCCCGCAACTGAAACAATGCCGAGGCGCGTTTGTAGATGCATTTTTATTCCCCGCGTCAACTTTCGACAAACTCAACAATAGCGTCTATCAGGGAGCAGCTTCTTACAACGAGCTTATGGTAGCCGTCAACACCGATCCCGCGACAGCGTCGTGCTGCCAGCATGCCCTTCTGGACAAACAGTTTGCCATTCTGGCAAAACAATTGGACAAGCAATTCTTGTCAATTCAAAATCAAGCTAACAACCTGACAGAAGTCGAACTCGTGTCCAGAGACAAATGCTAAAGATACCGATGCATAATAGAGAGTGAAAGCGATAGCGCGTTGCAATTGTTTTTATTGGCGTTTTTAAGTTGAACAATTTTCTACGTATTGAGGTTCTACTTTATTGATACAATTGTTTCTATCAATAAAGGAAGCACTTATGTGATTTGTATTGCCTGTCCTTTAATATAAACGTTGTATCTGCTTTAATACGCTACCCAGTCAACATTTTCCAGAATAAATTCATTGTGATCGAAAAATGAGTTCACTTTGAAATCATTTTGGATTCCAAAGTGAATAACTTTTTCTTTTTTTTATAATGTCTATTTCGCGCTTTTGACGATGACTATTTATCTCTTTATTTAGTTCCTTATTAGCGCTTATAATATTATCCCTAAAAAATAAAAACTATTCTTTCAGTCGATTTCAAAACTGAAACATTCGTTTCATGATGTCTTCCGGCAAATAATACCTATTGCGCTGCTACCAGTGATTGAGATTGTTGGCGCGGTCCAAATTTTGAGGAGTCATGTGGATACACTTAATGAGCATTCCACACAACGAATGGTCAAGAAATTTGAAGAAATTTTGGATTATTTTGAAACCTATTGGTTAACCAACTTGACCCCCACCGACATATCTAATTTCGACATGGTGTAAAGCACCAATAATTATTTAGAATCATACCACATGGGTTTAAACAATATATTTAGAAAAAAAACCAACAAAATTTTTGCGTATGTCATGTTTTTGTCATTTTGTAGAGTAGAGTGGGGTAAAAAAGCCATGGGGTAAACAAGCCTTTCGACTTTCATACCGGCGTTCTGAATGTTGATGCTATTAGTGTAACGTTTCGACGTTCTACAGCCCTGGCTAATTTGTCGAACGCTAATAAATAAAGAAATTATTTAAACTAAAACTGCTCGAATTTACAGTAAAAATTTAATTAAATTGTGAGTTCCCGAAGATTGAAAAGAAATACGTTAATTTGATCAAATCTAAATTTTTTTAACAACACTCGTGTCGGTTTTATTCACCAACACAAACAAATAACCAGTTAGATTCACCAGCTATCTTTTTTTCGGGTTAAATTTACCAGAACTTCGCCAAACTCGGTTAAATTCACCAAGGAGGCGGAAAACAAAAGAAAAAGCGTCTTCTAGGGCGAAAATGAAAATGGCCGATTCGGGCAAGGACAATATATTACCTCAGCCGCTGAGTGCTCACTGCTAAAAGCCAGTTAAATTCACCAGCTTGTCCACTGCAGTGTGGTAATTCTGGAACAGTGACGAGACTCTTCTGAGTGCCGTCATTTATCGAAAATAAAAACCAATACTTTTTATGAGAATTTAAAAATTATCGCTAACAGCGCCGCCTATCGCTGATTCCCGCGGATACTGTGATTCATTGAGAAAAAGTGTGTCAAAAAGTTTATTAAAATACAAAACTAACTAGACCAATCGATTGGAAATAATTTTCTGAACTGAAAAATACCTGGTTTCAACAGAAGAAATTGTAAAATGAACAATTTGTTGTTTTTTGAGAATCAATAGCTGATTTGACTCTCGCCATCTGCGGTACACTGAGAAAACTAGATAGTGATTTCCACTATTTAAATATCGACCAGCGCAGTTTAAATAATTTGAGGTTATACCGGTGTAAACAAAACAAATCGAAAGATTTTGATTAATCGTGGAAATGTGATTTCTAATGTTGCCAATATTTCTGTTACCCTATATTCAGAGTCTTATTGGCATTGCCAAATCAAGTAATCAAACATTTACTTATTGCGAAAAAGGACCAATATATGTAACGAGCCAGCTGTCAACAGTTCACTATTGTGATAGCGAAACGCGGATTTCGCTATTTAAATGGTGAAAATTTACCATCCTGACATTTCGCTATTATGATTGCGCAATCTAGTTTTCTCAATGTAGCTTTGCCTCGTCTCTTTTTTATCCTTTGTAAGGTAATTTTAAAAGCCAAACAAAATATTTAATAAGCTTTGAAATTTAAGTTAGAGTACTTGTTTTTACCCTAAAATGGAGAATATTCTGTTACTGTAGGTTTGCAATTAAAAGGTATTTGTCACTTAAATTGTCTCTTCACTGATATCATATATTTTGTATGTGTCATTTTGAAAACAGAGTGTAATTGTTAGATTATACATCTACATTATATTTTTTTCATCACTTTTTCACCGGAAACAGCAATTTTTTGCACTTATTTCGCATTAATAGCATTTGAACGATAGCGGAACGTTAGCAGAAAGTTATAACGTATGAATCCATCCGGTAGGGAAAGAATCACTGTGTTAATTTGAAAATATCAAAACTATAATAAGAAATAATAATTTGAACATTTTGCTAAAAATTAGACCCAAAAGACCGACAAATATTCCCAAAGACCCCAAAGACCGCCAAAAACTTCCAAAGACTGCCAAAAACCGCCAAAGACTGCCAAAAACCCCCAAAGGCCGCCAAAAACCCCCAAAGGCCGCCAAAAACCCCCAAAGGCCGCCAAAAACCCCCAAAGGCCGCCAAAAATCCCCAAAATCCCAAAAAATGCCAAAGACCGTCAAAAATCCCAAAGACCGCCAAAAATCCACAAAGACCGCCAAAATCCTCAAAGGCCGCTAAAAATCCCCAAAGAACCCAAAGACCGCAAAAATCCCCAAAGATCGTCAAAAATCGAATATAAATTTTATTATGTTTTGAAAGTAACATTGTAAACAATTTTTATCTGTTGTTTTATTTAAAATAAAAAAATAACAAATTATTATCTGCTGTTTTGTTAGAAATAACACAATAACGCATTTTTTTGTTATTTTGTTAAAACTAACAAAATAACACCCCGGATTATCTTATTTTGTTAAAACTAACAAAATAACATACCTGATTCTGTTATTTTGTTAAAACTAACAAAATAACACCCCGGATTATGTTATTTTGTTAAAACTAACAAAATAACATACCTGATGCTATTATTTTGTTATAAATAACAAAATAACTGACTGGTGTCTGTTGATATGTTGAAACTAACAAAATAACTTGTCAAATTTATGTTAATAAAAATATTATTTATTTATATGTGCAGTGCAAGCAAATTTTGTTAATATTACGCAGAATATGGAGGTTTTTCAGAAACTGTTATCATCAATATTTCAACGTAACAAAACAACAGAATTTCTGTTAGTGCCCAACTCTGATTTAGATATTAACAAATATCGATCAT
This sequence comes from Ceratoteleas bidentatus, assembly GCA_022817645.1. Lineage (NCBI taxonomy): Eukaryota > Metazoa > Arthropoda > Insecta > Hymenoptera > Scelionidae > Ceratoteleas > Ceratoteleas bidentatus. The sequence goes on from JABFPB010005718.1 coordinate 4,652, forward strand.
TATTACAAATTGAATACTATAGTTAATAGCATACAGCGGATGTTAACAGCATTAAAAGCATGTAATATTATTCAATTTTATTCAATAGTCTGGCCCAGTTAGCACTCTGGCCTCATAACCGCGAGATCGTTGATTCGAGTCTTCTCGCTGATGAGAGCGAATTATGAAGACAAGTAGGATGTAATTTTTTATATTTTAAAATATATAATTATATTTTCCATATTTTTAGACATGTTTTGACATGTATTGGGTCAATACATGTCAAAATATATTTAATATAGTAATATTAGATATGTTTTCCCATATGTGTTTCTCATATGTGTTTCTCACATGCGTTTTGTAAGCCAAATTATCACATGATTTATCATATGAGAAACACATATGGGAATATCATATGATTTTTTTCAACAGGGTATCAAATTTCCAAATATTTTCCAGATTTTTCCAGGCACCAAACAAATTTAAAGTGTTAAAATTTAAGTCTAACAAATATTCGTACACGTTTTAGAACTTTTTAGACTTTTTTAGAAATTTGATTTTCACACGACTGCATGTTTTTATGTAAAGATTCACATTTTAATGATTGTCTATATACTTAAATTCTAGTGCTGAATCAAAAAGTTGTCGTCGAGGAACAAGTTTCGGAAGGAGGTTCAAGTTCCGACACAATGTCCGTTTCGGAAGACAACGAGATAACGTCAGATGATGAGAGTAATATTTTTTTATTCAGATTTTATAAAAAATAAAAAAATTATTCGAAAACATAACATCCGCGAAACGTTTAAAATAAAAGTTAAATACATTTGGGTTTATCTGTTGTATTTCCATCAGAAAAAGTGGACAAAACCGGTCAAGTTCAACAAGAAATTGTTGTTTCGTCTCAAGATGAGAATTCTGACTGCTCCAGCGGTGAAAGCAATGATGGCGAAAAGAATGACCTGACCGAAAGAGAAGAGACAAAAACAATCAGTGCAAACTAAAGAAAAAGATCGGTAAAGAAGAATACAGTGCGTAGAAAGAAAGGGGCCTTGAAGAAGAAACAAAATTCTGGAAACAAGAAAGCATATTCGGGAAATTCAAAAAGAAAATCTGTAATCAAGAATTCAGTGAAGACAAATAGAAAATCTAACGTTGATCAATTGGCCGTGAAAGAAGGCAACAAAAAGAAGAAAGAAGAAACTCAAGCTGTAGAAGAGAAACGTAAAAATATTTTGAATAATAAACAAAATAAATTTTGAAATAGACATCGTAACTGTTACACTCTGTGCAATTTTACAGGACCGGAAAAGGATGATACAGTGAAAAGATCAAAAAGAGACAGGAAAAAGCCAGAGAAACTTGAGTGATCTATGAGTGAAGAGGTCTATGTAGCTCAGATTTGACATCCGTCATGTTTCATTTTTTTCTATAAACTAATCTCTAAAACTATAAATAAAAATTACGAAATAAAAACATTATTTGAAACTAGTATGCACTTACTTTAGGATAATTTATAACATTATAATTAAGATACGCAAGTATATTCTAGCGAACACTCTTGTCACGGTCTTGTGAAGTTTTTTTTCAAAAAATGTTATTTTAAGGTTGGAAAAACAACTTTTCTTCGCAAACTTGTAGCTAACGACGTTTTTTAATTAGCAATAAAGATTAATGTAAATAAATCTTATGTCTACGTGAAATAAGAGTGTGTCTAGTCGTTTCTCGCAACAACTATTTTATGTCCACATATTCCGAAAAAATAAAAATTTGCACCACAAAGTATTTACAATTTCATTTCAATGAATGTCGTCGAAGACAAAGAATACATATTTCATTTTATTTTGATAAAAGTATATATTTGTCTGAAAAATAGCAAATATCCCATGGTGATATTTAGGATTCTCTTTTACAAAAACGATTTTTATATTTTCATAATGTTGTTTTTGCAAAATTACTTTTATCTAAATAAAAAATATATCTTATCATTACAAATATACTCAGTAAAACATTGAAAATAGTCCTTTTCCTGTTTTCTTTTAATAAATTATTTATGCTTAAGTGTGCAAAATAATTTTAGAAAAATCTGAAATAAATTTAATTATTATAAATTTTCAAAATTGAATAAATTAAATGTAATTATACATCAAATTAATAATTCTAGAAACTTCAATAGTACATTAGGGAGGGAATTTCGTATTTCGAAACGAGTAAACTTCCGGAACGAGGCGAAGCCGAGTTCTGGAAGGAACGAGAGAGAAATCGAAATTCCCCCCGTAGTGTGTACGATGTTTTCCCTTACGACGGAGCGGGATTTCCCGCCCGGAGTGAGGGAAAAATTTTTTGCAGTAAACATCTCCTTTATTTTTTCTGTTTTTTACTACGTTTTTATTATTGTCAATTTTAATTTTATTACTGAAATATATTCGCATGAATTTATTGCTGTTATTATAAAACAAATTATGAGCAGTTGTGAACAAATTACATTAAAATGCATTTTCAAAAAGATTATTATTTTTTGAGTTAGATTATAAATAAGTAACTAAAAATAAAAACAGTTAAGAAGTTGTGTAAACATTTCATTTGTAAATAAAATCACATTTGTAATGTGATCAGTCTTGTCATTCAATAAGATTATTCGAAAAAGTTACTAGAATTGCGAACTATTTGACAGGTCAGCAAAGTTGCGTCATCGTTTGTTTACATATTTTCTGATTAATTATTTTCTGAATACGTAAGGTATGCCCATAAATTGGCTGAAGGGTTGTGGCCTTAAAACTGAATCACTGTTGTTACACAAGTGTTAAACATTTAACGACCAAATCCAACAAAAAACTGTCATTACTGACGCCATTGAAACATGAACCCTCATGTTCCAACAACGAGGGGACGTGTTACGTGCCCTATTGGCACTGCTATTGCCATGTGACGCAAGCAGTTCGAACCATTTTCCGAACTGAATATATTACCGACACCAACATTATACCTGCTTTATCAGCAAGGTTGATGGATTTTGTTAACTTTCTGTTGTTAACATATTGACGGTAGCGAACATTTTTAATGGGTCAGTGCACTAAAGTTAGGAAAGTTAACACTAAATAACGGGTGAAATGTCCTTTTCGATCATTTCACATTCCAGTTGACCATTTCGACCAATTTATAACAAGAGATGAGAACAATGATATTGGCGTAACTTCGGGTCGGTTTTGTTGTTAATAAGCGCGTTAAACAAATTGCTATTAATCATTAAATTTATCATTAAATTTATTAATCATTAAATATATATATGTATATGTGTACATTAAAATAAATCAATGACACAAATTGTCCGCAAAACGATTATTATAATGTTAAGAAAAGACAATTTCGTGATGTAAATCACGAAATTGTTTATCGAGATTAAGAATTAAGAACAAAGAGATCGGAACTATTAATCGAGCGTCGAATTCTATTTCTTCCCGATTACCTTTGCTCGACGGCGCAATCAAATGTTTGGAGGAAATACGATCGGCGCTGATTAGGCCTAAACACTTGAAACCGCGACAAAGGGGTTTCATAAAAAAAATACTAAAGCCATCGAGGAAAGTTCCATTCAATTTTTTTAGTTACAGTCGTTCAGTGACAGATAGTCAGTCACAGTCGTTCTGATACAGTTGTTCTGAGCAACTCTAAGCGATCAGTGAAATTTAATTAAGTGCGTCCAGTATAAGTCTAATTCAGTGCTAAGTTCTGCGAGCCTGAAATTTGCAACATCTGAAATTGTTACACCCTGAAGGGATCTTTGTAACCCAAGTTGCTACGAAGCAATATGTAAGTAGGATTAATTTTGCAATAAAGTTTTGTTAAAGATAATTGTTTATTACATTAAATTTTTTTTGTATCTTTATATTTCCAATAAATTGTAACAATCCAACGAAAACATTCAGAAGCTCATCCCGAGTAAAGGACGGAAGTCTTGACTCAAAAAGAGCAAACTTAATTCAAACGTCGACTCACGACGTAACATTGTAATGACGGATGACATACCGGTATATCAGAGACCGCGCAGATTAGGCGAACGAGAGAAAGAAGATGTTGACGCGACGATAACTTGAAATGGCTTGAAGCCGGCATAATTCGACATTCTTTTTCAGAATATGCGAGTCCAATTGTAGTGGTTCGGAAAAAAGAAGGTACGGCGCGAGTTGGCGTTGATTATCGGAAACTCAACACGAAAGTTGTTAAAGTGCGATATTCTTTACCAATCAACGAAGATCAATTGAGTAGATTACAAGGCGCAAAGTTTTTTACGACGTTAGATTTAGAGAACGGCTTTTTGCATGTGTCGATTGCAGAAACAAGTCGTAAATATACGGCGTTTATTCTGCCAGACGGGCATTTTGAATTCATCAGGTTACCGTTTTGATTATGTGTATCTCCGGCGTACTTTCAAAGATACGTGCACAGTATTTTTCGCGATTTGATGGCCAAGGGTACTGTAACAATTTACACGGATGATTTAATTATTCCTTCAGCCGATCTTGGGGAAGCATTAGCGAAGTTGGAGACTGTGTTGGAAACAGCCAGTGTTTATGGATTGACGTTTAATTTCGCGAAATGTGAATTGTTGCAACCTTCGGTAAACTTTTTAGGATACATAATTGCAGATGGCACAATCAAACCTTGCAATGAGAAAATCAATGCTGTAAAGAATTTTCCGGTGCCGAAAGATGTAAAGAGCGTGCAAAGTTTTCTGGGTTTGACGGGCTATTTTCGGAAATTCGTGGCGAATTATGCGATTATTGCGAAACCATTGTCAGATTTAACTAAAGGAAATGTATGTTTTCAGTTTGGAGAGTGCGAAAAGACTGCTTTCGAGGAATTAAAGACGAAATTATGTAGTGAACCTGTTTTAAAACTATATAATGCAACAGCCGACACCGAATTGCACACAGATGCATCGTCTCGTGGGTATGGGGCGATTTTATTGCAGCGAGACAGCGTGGATCGACAATTTCATCCCATCTACTACGCCAGCTGGAAAACCACGCCTGCGGAAGCGAAGTATGACAGCTACAAGTTAGAAGTTCTTGCAGTCGTGAGGTCTCTCAAGAAGTTCCGGACTTTCTTGATTGGCGTCCCGATCAAGATCATCACTGACTATAAAGCTTTCGTCCAGACGATGACCAAGAAGGACATTTGCGCGCAGATTGCCAGATGGGCCTTAACGTTGGAGGATTTTCATTACCAGATCGAGCACCGTTCAGGACGTCGTATGCAGCACGTCGACGCGCTAAGCAGAAATCCTCTGGCGACTTGTTTGGTTATCGACGAATGTAACGAAAGCGTGATGCGGCGGTTGCAGCTGAGCCAAGCAGAAGACGAGCAGACGAGACAAATCATCGAGCAGTTACCAGACGATGATTCAGGCTACATCATGAACAACGGGCTGCTGTGCAAACATTCAGGGGGCGAGACTCTGATTGTGGTATCTGAGGCGATGCAAGTGGCTGTAATTCGACGATGTCACGACAGAGGTCTCTTTGCAATCGCCAAAACAGAGCAGCTAGTATAGCAGGAGTTTTGACGGTCCTTTTGATACCTTCCATCTTGACCACCTGGGGCCGCTTCCATCGACCAAAAAGAGCTATCGTCACATATTAGCAGTTATCGATGGATTCACCAAATTTGTTTGGTTGTATCCGACCAGATCGACGGGTACGGCTGAGGTTGTTGATCGACTGCTGAAGCAGTCCGCAGTTTTCGGTAACCCTCGCCGGATTATAACGGACAGAGGCACCGCCTTTACCTCAGCGGAGTTCGAAAATTACTGCAAGGACGAGGGCATTTTGCATTCAACGATCGTTACGGGGACGCCCAGAGGTAACGGTCAAGTTGAGCGAGTAAATCGCACAATGATCCCGATTCTCACCAAACTCGCAGCACCAGAGCCGGGTAATTGGCATAGATACGTTGCCAGAGCGCAACAGTATATTAATCATATTCCAAGCAGGAGTACAGGAAGCACGCCTTTCACCCTTTTATTCGGTACACGGATGAGGCTGCGCGACGATCCGCAGATTCGAGAAATCGTGGAGACCGAGTACGAGAAGCTGTTCGAGGACAGTAGAGATGAACTCCGGATGCTGGCAAAGCAGAACATCCAGAAAGTCCAGGCGGAGAACAAACGACTCTATGATAAAAAACGACGCGCACCATCCAAGTAAGATGAAGGCGATCTAGTAGCCATCATGCGTTCGCAGGGAGGACCAGGGCTGAAATTTTGCCACAAGTTTTTGGGACCGTACCAGATAACTCAGGTTCTTCGCAACGACCGCTATTTAGTGCGAAAGGTTGGAGAAGGCGAGGGTCCGCGAGTCACATCTACAGCTGCGGACAAGATGAAGTTCTGGACCACCGATTGACGATCATCTGGGGGCCAGCTGACTGCAGGATGACCGAGTGTGGAGTTTGGGGCTGTTTGTTTTGAATCGTGCGCGTTTGATTTCGACAGGTATCTGTGTGTGAGTCGTAGTCGAGCTGTTGCCATAATTTCGAAAAGCAGTCGAATTTAGTTTTATATCAGTCGTCCTACCGTCCACATGTACTTTTTGACGAGCTATTAATTTGCAATAGACGAACCGTTTTTCAATTAAGCCAGTTTGTATTTTATTTTACACCATAATCCCACATACTTTGGGGGCTCGTCCGGGATCGGTGGTAAAACGATAAAATCAAAACGACCCATGAAATACTAGAGGTACTTGACACGTGGACGGTAGACCAGTTAAGAGAACGACTGATCGAGTACGGGTTGTCGCCGAAGGGAGCTAAAGCAGTCCTGCAGGAGCGGATACGGCAGTTTTTGACGGATAGCGGTCGAGAGACGCGGCAAACCAAAAATGATGGCAACCCACTGGGTGACGGGCAGGACGGAGACGAAGACGAAGACGATGAAGATGAGGAGGACGAAGTCGACATCGATTCACTCAAGGCTAATGAGTTGAAATTTCGGCTGAAGAGGCTAAATTTGAAGACAACTGGTAAAAAGGCAGAGCTGCGGGCTAGGCTCAAGGACGCTATCAAGGAGATGGAGAACGTGACTGTCGAAGACGCAAGGCGAAGAGACGATTTGTCGGAAGAAGCGACGTCGAGACGATGACGAACGGCCGAAGTAATTCGAACGACGAGGTGGAGGTGCAGAGCGTTCAGCATCGAGCGGCAGTGACGTACAGGGACGTGGAAGACACCATCGACAAGTTTAGTGGCGACGACGAGAAGAATGTTCGGAACTGGATCCGAGAATTTGAAGAGATGGCTAAACTGTGCGAGTGGGGCGAGATCCAGAAGGCGTTATACGCGCGCCGGCTTTTGGCAGGCTCAGCTCGTTCCTTCATTAATTTCGAAAATTGCAGAACATCTTGGTCACAAATTCGTGCGGCGTTGCTGCGGGAGTTCGGTCCGATTATCGACAGCCGTGCGGTTCACAGGCTCCTGCAGAAGCGGAAGAAGAAGATGACGGAGAGCTACAACCAATATTGCTACCAAATGTTGGAAGTCGCATCTCATGGCGACCTGGAGTTGAGCGCGATCATCCAGTACATCATCGACGGGGTCGACGGCGATGAGGCTAGCAAGGCGCTGTTGTATGGAGTCAAGACGATTGCGGTGTTAAAAGATAAGTTTATTGTATTTGAAAAAATTAAGTCAAGAAATCGTAACGCGAAGTCAGAAAATTTCAATTCGAAAAATAAAAGTTTTAAACCGACGTCGAATGAAACGAAACCTGTAGATTTGTGTTTTAACTGTGGAGATGAAGGTCATATCAGTAAATATTGCCCGAATCGAGGAAACGGTCGAAAATGTTTTCATTGTCCGGAATTTGGACACGTCACGGCGGAATGCCCAAAGAGAAAAGACAAATGATGTAATGGTGTCCAATTCAAAGTCGGGAAATGCTACAAAGATGTTTTAATCAGCGACGCGATTTTCGAGTGCTTAATCGACACGGGTGACCTGAGTTTCATGCGGGCAAAAACGTATTTTGAAGTCGGAGCGCCGATAATAGACAGTCGCGATATAATCGAATTTCATGGTATCGGATCGAAAATGATGCATACCGAGTATGTATTCGATTGACAATTGATGGGCATGATTATGATGATAAATTTCACGTGGTTTCTGATGGATTAATGCCCCATCGGGCATTAATTCATCAGACACAGTCGTGGCTCGACCACGACTGTGTGTGAGTCGTGGTCGAGCTGTTGCCATAAATTCGAAAAGCAGTCAAGTCAGTTTTTATATCAGTCGTCCTACCGTTCAC
>JABFPB010005719.1:0-12938 GCA_022817645.1 Ceratoteleas bidentatus
ATATGATAACGATGTGAAAACGATCAAACAGCAGCGAGACAATGGCAAGACAAAGACCGGATAATAGCTAGACGACAGCGTGCATACGGATTGAAAAAATATGTGCAAATGGTATTATATCAGAATAGCACTGGTGGCGACACCATGCGGGCTCGGCCGATAACCTCTCAGCGCGCATGCGCGTGCCCGCGTTTTTGAGTTCAACCCCGGCGGGTTGAGACTCTCAACCATCCCTAGTTGAGAGTTCAGTTGTTGAGCGAAAGCGAATGAGAGCGGACGACAAAAGGACGTAATCCGAGTTTAAGCAAAAGCGTTGTGTTTATTTGTTCAGATAAATAAAGTTTAGTTATATGTACAACAGCATAGTGCAGTCATTTCAACCCAAAATCCGAAAGGTTATGAGCCAAGCACAGTTCCACTGCGTAAGTACAAAACAAAGATTGTATACCAAACAAAGAATAAAACATGAAATCACGACTAAGTTCTACGAGTTTCGTCCGGGAAATACGAGGACACACATGCATTTTTTTTAATTGGCTTCAGAATAAAAGATTTGTGGTTGTTTTATGTGAAATTATAACGATACAATAACAAGAAATAACGTGCAGAGAAAATGGCGGACGCGCCAAGTGCCTTGTTGACCTTTGAAAAATTTTCAAAGGTCAAATTCAATAAACAGATCAGAAGCAATGAATGCATGAAAACTTTGTACAAGATAATCATAATTAAGACACTTATCTTATAGGTTAACCTAACGAGCCAAAAGACAGTTTCAAAATGAGTACAGCAATACAAAGAGTAATCGCGAAATGCAACGCGTTTTACGGGCTAGATGACTCCGGAGAGGAGGTGGCATATTCGATGCTGATCAATGAGAAATTTCTCTTGATTAAGTCTACGCATGGTGAAGTGAGAATGCGTATATACATAAATTAAGGCTTGATAAAGTCAACCACAATTGTTAGAATTTTTGTGTAACACGTGTGAATTTTTAGAAAGCTTTCTAACCTAACAAAGTAAATTCTCGTCGAAAAATAAACGGCAACCTCATTGCGCCAAATTGCGACACAATATTTGAGGGATAGATCAATTTTTGCGATGGGTTGAATAATTGTACATTATTGCACACATAACTGTTTCAAAGGTTGCTCAGTTTGTACACGGTTGTGTTCATCGTGGACAAATTGGGGAAACCAGAATGTTTTAAGAAACTCACGATAGTAAAGTTTGTGGATCGACATTCTGCTTCAAACCATCGTAGTAGTCTGTGTTCGGCGAAAATGGTTTTGAGGCGGTTGTTTGAGTATTGTTTAAATTAATGAGACAAAAATTATTTTGCCAGCTCGTGCCACCCTAAAAGATGATTGGGATCAGTTGATGGACGAGATAAATACTCTAAGACAACAAACGAGCAGCGACGAGAACGAAAAGTCGCAAGAGGTTGCCGCAAGTCAGGACAGTAAAGACGTTCAAGAAGTTGAGAAAGGCGCGACTTCCGGGACTTCAAAGTCAGCGGAAGACGCGAACTGCGAAGATTCGACGCCGTTGGCCGATGGAGCAGAAAGTGACAAAAAGATGGATGCCACGCAAGGTAATCTTATTATCTTGCACTATACGATGGTTAATGTTGATCTCAGTGAAATGAAAGATGGAAAACGATGGTTTAGTCGATAAGACAATTAACGATTCTGCTAAAATGTGCAAAAATTTTGCAGAAAGTACGAATCCCAGTAAAATGATTGAGAACAACGAGAGACAACATCTAAACGAAGATAGCGCTGCAAGTCCATCGGCTGATCCTTTCACCAGAAAGTACGCTGATTTGAAAGAGATGATGCTCCTCACGCGCGAGTCAGATCCGGGACTCGGCCTTGCAACCGCAGTCTTCAGGGACTTCTGGGTTGAGACAGGTTTTTGAAACTTCGAACAAAAATGAGCCATTAACGGGGCAAATAAAAGATGCAATTAAAATAGAATTGCTGAGCAAAGATGGTGGAGGCACGAAACGAGATTATAGACTGGGTCCTGACATGAAATATGAACATTTCATCAAATTCTTTAGATCCGAGCTACGAATCATAGACCTGTTTTGTATAATAGATCCCACAACTCCCGGTCTAGAACACATAAGCGATGCATTAAAAGAAAAGCATAAATACAAAGTCCGCGACATACTCATCAAATATTGACCAAGTCTATATATCAAAAGCTCTCTTCATACAGGATCCAGTCTGTACCTTGAATGTCCTGAAGGAATTTAAGAGCTGCGAGACAAATGTTACCAGTTTAAGTGTAAGACGACAGTTGTACTCCGTGCAGTACAACATTGGGCAAGAAACCGCATTGCAATTCTAGGTCAAGTTCGAGGAGATTGTCAGAAGTTACGAAAACATGTCCGACGTCTTGCCTTTATCGGAGGAATAGAAACGGAATGCGTTCTTCAATGCGATTATGCTAGCAGTCCCAGGTACAATCGCTGGAGTTTCTCTCAAAAAGTCAGACAGGCAAAAGTTTGAGTTGCAGCGCGTTAAAATCATTCATAATACAAGCCGAAGCGAACAAGTCCCAGAATGCTGTGGTTGGCCATCCGGGTAGCAAGCCGAAAACGGCAGTAGCCGCGTACACGAGACCGGGAACAACCACCGAGAGGTGCTACGAATGCGATGACATCGGTCACCTGAGGAACAAGTATCCTTACAAGGGTTTAGGCGTCAAGAAATGCTATGCTTGCAACCAGTTTTTGACACACAAGGCAGCGAACTGCCCTTCTCGCGTAAATTTTCAAGGGCACAGCGGAATTAGAGGAGGAGGTCGAGGAGGTAAACGGGGTAGAGATAATAAGCATTTCCACGGGAATAATAAGAGAAGCCTCAAAGCTCCAAACGGAAGAGGTCGCTATACGCACAAACGAGGACAGTTCATGTCCAGCAACCAGAATGCCGACACAAACGCTCCCAGAGAACAAGATGAGCACGTCAACCAACGAGGTGGAGGTAGTAAGAGGGGACGTTCTCGTGTCGGCATGGGTCTGGTTCCGCAGGCAAACGTTGCCGAATAGCAGTCCGATGGCAAGCGAACCAGCAACTCAGGTGAGTACAATGAGAATTCGAAAATTTTGTCCGTGTCCCTGGCACATGAAACTCTTGACGATGAGGATGAGCAAGACAACTGCGAGGGGTTGTTTACAACTTTCATTGTTGACTCGGGGGCGACGGAACATCCCGTAAATAAATAAACTGACGGGATTTTCGCAAATTTAGACCGAAAGGGAATCAGCGTAATTAAATGTGCAAATAAAGACGAGAAAGCTGATTTGATAGCAGATGGGAAGGGCACGATACATTTGTACACAAACACGAAAGACAGGCAATCATTTGTACTGAATGATGTTATCTGCTCACAATCCCTGTCAGATAATCTGCTGTCGTTGCGCCACTTCGCCGAGGCTGACTGAACCATTCAGCTGGATGATAAGAGAGTCGACATTTTTGATCCGCGAACTAACAAGATCTTTGTTAGAGGCGTGTACGAAAGTCCATATTGGCTCATCGAATTTCAGTTAAATAAACAACCAAGTATGGTCCAACCAAGTTCGATAGTGGGACATGCTCAAGAAACGAGCATCGGGGAACGACTTGCTAACACTACGACTGGTGTGCGAGCAAAATGATGAGGTGGTAGGGTTGAGTGAGAGTAACCCTAGCAAAATACAAGACACAGAACGAGTCCACGAATCGGTTCAGTCTGAGGTGTCGGAAAAAACAGTTTCTGTCAAAGAATCAGATAAAACCGACAAGACTGATAACGAGAGACTCGAACCGGAGCAGAACGAGGGTCTTGCGAGTAACGTTGTTGACAACTTCATAAACTCGTATTTTGATACATCCATAGTAGACAGAAAGTTAACTAGAATAGACGACCTTCCAGAGGCTGACCAGTTGGAGATTGGATCGTCATTTACACAAACGTACAGTAACTTTATAAAATCAAACAAAGGGATGGTGTGGCACGTCAGGATGGATCATGCCTCGGTGGGTTACTTGAAAAAGTTGCAGTAGATATGGCCGGATAATAAAGAGCTGAAAAGTGTCATCTTTGATGATAAGATAAATGACTGCGAAATCTGTGCCATGTCGAAGTCGCAAAAACTCCCGTTCCTCAGAGAGAGAACGCGTGCAACCAGGCCATTGGAGGTGATCCATTCTGACGTGATGGGGAAGATCTCTCCTGCGACGCATCCTTTTGGATATCAATATATCTCGGTATTTGTGGATGATTTTTCGCGACTAGCGCTAGCCTATCCGATGAAGGCTAAGAGTGAAACAGGTCAGTGTCTCGAACGTTTCATCAAAAGCGCAAGAAACTTACTAGGTAAAGACGAAAAGATATGTTACCTCCGTACCGACCAAGGTACCGAGTACACTGGAGGATATACTGTCGAAGTCCTAAAATCGCATGCCTCGCATGTCCCGATACTCCCCAGCACAATGGCGTGTCTGAGCGGTTTAACCAGACCATTCAGACAAAAATACGAGCCATGATGCTGGACTCCAAACAGCCAAAAACCATGTGGGACTTGGCTCTAGGAGCGTCTGTCTATGTCAACAATAGAACCCCGCATAAGGCGATTAACTTCGAGACACCTTTGAAGAGGTTTAGTCCTGGGTCGAAACATAAGTTTCGACCCAAACCAGAATTACTTGGCCTACTGGTCTGTCACGAGGAAGCCGGATTCAAAATTTTCCGCGCGAGCGATCCGAGGTATTCTCGTAGGTTACTCGCCCACAGGATACTTGTTCATGAATCCTGAGACGGGGAAGTTCTTCGGTCGCGGAACGTCCGTTTTAATGAAAAAATGGTGTACGGCGACAAGTACGCAGAAAACTCGATACACTCCTGGCCCCTACCAAACGAGACACCGTTCTTGAAGGAAATGTCGGTAACCTTCAACGAAAAAGAATTGCCCGAGAACGCAACTAACGAAGACACAGAGGAAAAGCTCACATGTATTTTTCGGTACACAAGAGGAAACGCAAACGAGGTCGGCCAAGATAAGGGCTGTCTGAAACGGAGGAAGAAGAAAGAGAGAAAAATAAAAAACAAAGACTCCAATCAGCAAGTAGAGAACACTACTTGACATGCAGCAGATGTATCTAGGATACCAGTTTCGCTCAGCTTGCAGTAAATACGGAAAAGTTCGTCTTTCCGGAATTAGAAGGCGAGTTTACTGAGCTTAGGGACCAGCAAAAAGACGAGGTTATGCATTGCTTCTTTGCAAGCATAAACAAAGATCCTCAATCCTTCGGTGAAGCAATGAACTCGGTTGACAGAAACGATTGGTTGAAAGCAGTAAATGAGGAGCTTGAATCGATGGGGAAAAACCAGGTCCTTGGTTGAAAGACCAAAAACAAAACATCACGCCAAAAGACCCAACGTCATCGATTCCAAGTGGGTTTTCAAAAAGAAAGTTGAAAAGGATGGGAAAGTCAAGCACAAAGCAAGGTTGGTTATCCGTGGGATTAAAGACACAAACTATGACGACTTGAAAGAGACATATGCTCCCGTGTCAAGGTTGCCACTTGTTCGATCGGTACTGGCATTGATCAACAACTTCAACTTACACATAAGCCAGCTGGACGTAAAAACGGCTTTCCTAAACGGAACCCTGGAGGAAGAAGTGCTCATGGAAATCCTGGAAGGAATACATGTGTCAGAAGAAGACAGAGAGACAAAAGTTTGCAAGTTGGAGAAAGCTTTATATGGACTTCGAATAAGTCCAAAGAAATGGAACGAGCGCATGAAGCAAACTGCATCGGTCTGGTCAGTGACGATGATGAACCATGTTCGTCCACGAGAATCTCGGAGAACAAACTGGTTATCCTGGTATTGTACGTCGACGACATGCTCGTAGCAAGCAATGACAAGGTGGAATTGAACAAAGTCAAGTCAAGTCTAATGAACGCGTTCGAAATGACGGACTTGGGCGAGCCTCAAAACTTCCTGGGAATGGAAATTAAAAGAATTCGCGAGAAACGTGCCATGACAATAACGCAAGAGACATATATCGACAAGATTTTAACTAAGTTTGGCTTCGAAAACGAGTATCCCAAATCAACACTATGGTGACTCGGTGACTCGGCAAGTAGCCAACCGCGAAAGGAAAGAAAGAGAAGATGACATCGATCAAGGAACTGAAAAGACAGTCACGACGGTAAATTTGCCCTACCGAGAAGCGGTCGGCAGTCTGCTGTACCTCGCTGGTGCCACCAGACCCGACATATCATTCGCGGTTAACATTTTAAGCAGACACCAGATTAAGCCTACGGAAGTTGAATGGGAAATGTTAAAGGGAGACCCAGTGTCTTCGTGCCCTTAAGGGCACGAAGACACTGGGTCTCAATTATCTCGGTCGGCATGACTGCCTGGTGGCCTACTCGGATGCAAGCTTCGCTGATTGCAGGGGTTCGGTGTCAACTTGTGGTTATAACATACAACTGTTTGGGGACGCGATCTCTTGGAAAGCCAGTAAACAAACCTATGTCGCTCTTTCAACGTGTCAGGCTGAATACGTTGCGATGAGTCAAGCTTGCCAAGAGTTAGTTGCCATTAACAAGTCCCTTAGAAAAATGACAAGTAAAAGCTTCTTGCCAGCATTACTGTTCTGCGACAACAAGGCTGCAGAAGTTTGCGCAAAATCGATAGGGGAACAAAATTAAGACTTCGGAACAAAAAAAACTTCGGAAAACCGTCAGAAATCCTTCAGAAAACAAAAAAATCCGAAAACATTTAGAATTCCATCAGAAAACCTTCAGAGAACCATTGGAAAACCTTCGACAAACCGTCGGAAAACCTTCGGGAAACCATCAGAAATCTTTCAGAAAACCAATGAAAACCATCCACAACATTCAGAAATCCATGAGAAAACCTTTGGAAAACCGTCGGAATACCGTCGAAAAAACTTCGGAAAACCTTCGGAAATCCTTCAGAAAACATTTGGGAAACCTTCGGAAAACTTTCGAAAAACCTTCGGAAAACCGTCAGAAATCATTCGGAAAGCCAAAAAAATCGGAAAATGGTCGGAAAATCGTCGGAAAATCGTCTGAAAAGTTTCATACAACCTTCAGTAATCCTTCAGATAACCGTGAGGTAACCATTAGATAAGCGTCAGAAATTGTACCAGAGAACGGACAGAAGAAGGTCAGAAAAAGGCGTTACGAAGAATATTTGTGTCCGAATGTTTTACAATTAAAGTTGTGCTTCGAAGATGAGCATTAAATGAGCTATTTGATATGATAATCAGTTTAGCGTTAGCTACCGTTGTAATCTTTTTATGATTGGTAGAAGTCGGAAAGCAGGAAAATATTTACCGTAAAATACATGTATGATGTTTCTTGTTTTGCAAATTTATCCTCGAAATTTCTATATTCAAAACAATCTATATAGCCTATGTCACTTTCGAAGAGCCGTAGAATCATACATGTTAAATGGATTTTGATTTGACAGCATAGTTTTTGCGTGATGTTCGGACAAAGAAACAAACAAACAAACAAATACAAAAGGATAAGAATTTTCGAATTTCTTTGAATTTTGTTGAATTTTTTTCGAATTTGTTTCGAATTTTTTTCAAAATTTTTGAAGTTTTTCGAATTTTTTTTGAAGTTTTTTGAAGTTTTTGAAGTTTTTTCGAATTTGTTTCGAATTTTTTTCGAAATTTTTTGAATTTTTTGAATTATTTTTGTATTTTTTAAAATTATTTTCAAATTTTTTTAATTTTTTTTCTAATTTGTTTCCAATTTTATTCGCATTACTTTCGAATTTATTAAATTTTTTTTCGAAATTTTTCGAATTTTTTTGAATTTTGTTGAATTTTATTGAATTATTTTCGAATTTTTTGGATTTTTTCGAATTTCTTTCGAATTTTTTTGTATTATTTTCGAATTTTTTCGAATTTTAAAAAATTCTTTAAAAAATTTTTTTCAAATTCTTTCAAATTGTTTCGAATTTTTTTTTCAATTATTTTCGAATTTCTTTGAATTTTTTTCAAAATTTTTTTCATTTTTTTTAATTCATTTTTAATTTTAATGAATTTTTTAAAAATTGTTTTCAATTTTTTTCGAATTTTTTTGAATATTTTTTAATTTTTTTCAATTTTTTTGACCATTTTTGACCGTTTCCGAAGAGTTCCCATCTTGGAACTCTTTGGAACTTTCCGAAGAGTTCCAAGTGCTCAACCCCTTGGGTACACTGAAAGCAAAATACATTTTCATTAGTACATTACTCACGAGTAAAAATCCAGGGTTTATGTTGGTAATCCGAAGGACTATCAACATAATTCCTAGATTTTTACGAGTGAAGTATAATATTTTCTATTCTGAGCCAAGAAAATATGTTGGTAGCCCTAAGGGCTACCAACATGTTTTCTTGTCGAGGGCCTGAAAAAACATATAGTATAGCTTTATTGCAAATCTGAATATGCATTAAGATGAACATGAACATGTTTTGCTTTAAACCAAATTGGAGTTCATGTTATAACAAAACGTATAAGGAATAATTTGGCTTCATAAACGTGATATAATGTTTTCATGATTTTGGGAGATACTAATTTATGAAAGTCCTTTATAAAATTAATATGAAATTCTCGTTTATATTACACCTTTAACTGCAAAATGAAAACTTTCACTTCGCATTCTACTCTAAACGGTGTTGATTGTCACCAAATCCGAGTTTGTTTTTCACCAAATGGTTTCCTCAGAGATACCACACTCAACGGTGTGGATTTTACACCAAAACGGAGTTCATTTAACACCAAATGACGCTAAAAAGATTTCACTTTACAATTTAATCCAAATGGTGTTGAAATTACACCACATCCGACTTTTTGTTTACGCCAAATGGTGTTCTGAATTATTCAACACCAAACGCTGTCGGTCGACACTAAAATGGAGTTCATTTCACACCACGTAGTGTAAAACTGAATCCATGAGTGTATATTTGCGAGTGAATTTTTTACAGTGTAAACGTTTTACTTCATAAAGTGCTTCACCGCAAACACTCCTGGGCTTCTTGTAGTCATCTGAAACAAAATCGAGTAAGGGGGTTTTAAACTAGACTAAATTCCCTGGAGGATGAACTATTGTCAGTGAAATTGGTCGAAATCTAACAAAAAGGCGACCATTTGCACAAAAGTCTCATTTTTTACCCTATTTTTCTGTGTTTTCAAATGGTCGCCATTTGGTTAGATTTCGACCAATTTCACTGCCAATAGTTCATCATCCAGAGAATTTAGTCTAGTTTAAAACCCGCTTACACGATTTTGTTTCAGATGACTACAAGAAGCCCGGGAGTGTTTACGGTGAAGTGTAAAGCGTTTAATGCAATCGTCCATGGCGGCCGTGTAAATAATTATTTGAAAATAAAAAAATAGCTTTTATATAGAAAAAAATAAATTTTCATAAAATCCAAACCGCATGCTTCTACGAGTTTTATTTTTTCCGCAAAAAATTCCAAAGTTTACCCATTTTTCGACTCTCCAAACGAGATTGCCCCTGTAAGTCACTGGGAGAGCTCTGTTCCTCAGTTCCCAGAGAGCCCACCTCTGGGAAGCTGGAAGCAAAATATATTCATTGAAAGCCCTTCAGTGAACGCATTCAGCGAGGTCGAGCAGGCCATCCAATGTTCCATCGACTCGTAGCTCTCACCGGAATCCATGGTACAGCCGATGGCCCAACGCGTCTAGAGGTTCAGTGCTATTCCACGGGAAGTGTACCGCGTATATGCCATACACTACTGTCCCATAGTGAATATATCCCGGTAACATTTAAGTATTTCATTGCAATTATTATTAATTTACCGTGATACTATGCGAAACGGAGCCGCAATCGAGAGAGTGTCAATGCCACAACTGATCAACAGAAAGAAACTTTCTGATTAACTGGAACCCTGCTAAGGCCCGTCTTAGCGATCAAGTTCCATCGAACTCGTTCAGCAAGCACACAGGGAACCACTGTGCACGAGAGACTCATTTGAATGTGGCCTTATTGTACGTGTACAGTGAACAGTGAGACAGGAACTCTCTTTTTGTAAGCTCCATCTGCTTAAATTATTTAGTTGTTGATATTTTAGTTTTATAGGAATTAAATCTTTGTATATATATGCCCCAATGTTCGTGTTCACCTCTGGGGACGTCAGTCCTAATGGTGCACGGTATTTCATATTAAGTCACTGGGAGTGCTCGGTACCTCAGTTTGACTCTTTGTTCCCAGAGAGCCCACCTCTGGGAAGCTGAAAGCAAAATACAATCATTGAAAGCCCTGTCACCAAAAACACAAACAGTTGTGTTTTTGGTGACCGTGCAGATTATATTGGCGACTCGCATGTGCCGCGATACAGGTAAGTCGACGATTGCAAGTCGAAATTACTTCTACCCTGATAGATTGTAATCTTGGAAATTTGCTGAAATTTTCTTAAATGTTTTAGACTATTAAGACAAAAGTTTCATCAATTTGTTTAAAAAACGATTTGAATTATTTCTCAAAGAAGTTATAAAAACGTTATTAAAACAGCCGGAAACGTTTTAAAAACGTTCCACAAAACGTTACAACGTTCCATTGAAACGTTAAGAATGTTAAAAACGAATGTCACTAAAAATATTTTCTGACTAAATGTGACTGCTGACTCCATTTGTCACCCGAAAATTTTGGAAAACTTAATATTTTATATATTTTTTTACTATTAACTAAAATATTACGTTGAAGTATGAATTGTTCTCGCATATCTCATGCATTATCTACGTAAATGAATTTACGTAGATACTCGCATACATTTTTGTAGATGTGTTCAGAAAATTTTACATACATGGTCACGTTATATTTTATGTTTACGAAAGACTCAACCATTTCATAGTCGTCAGATCCGACTGTGAAATAGGAATCTGTTACTTAGTAACTTGTTAAAATATATTCGATCAAATTGATAGTAAACAATATTTATTTCATTAAAACATTATCCGTCTCTACAAAACATTTACCAAAATCACCCACGACTATACCACGACGACAGACAGATAGATCCACAAAACGGAATTATTCCGCACAATCGGTGTTGATTACGGAGATAATTATAATGATTTCCAGAACGCGACCGGATTATTCAACGATGCTTTAATCTTCGAAACAGTTCGATCCAAAGACGCCGGATCGAACAAGATAACCAAACAGGCGTCAATAAAAACACCACAATATGGCATGAAGCGAGCGTGCTACTAGGAAATGCCCAGATAACCCAACCATCAGTCATTAAATTAAGACATTTGAATAGGTCGCTTATATGCATAATCGACACAGTTGCCGAAATAAATTTGATCAAACAAAAATCAGTAGACAGCAACGCAAAAATAGATAGACCAAATATATTCCTCAGTGCAAGGCATAACATCGGGTACTCTATTGACTCTTGGCCACTGCTTCATTGAAGTATGTGGATATCCAACCCATCTTCAAGTAGTTGATAACGAATTTCCCCTTAAAGAAGACATGATCATAATATCAACATTTTTGCGAGATAACCAAGTAATAATATCTTATGCAGAAAAATGCTTGAAACTCGATAATGTCTACATTCCTTTTCATACGGAGGAAATGATATAAATACCGCCCTTATCCAAAAAAACTAGTATTTCTCCGAGCCTTGAGCAGCAAGAAAGGACCTGTCCCTGACGAAATTCCGCCGACATTTTTGAAAAACTGCAATGCTAATATTACACCAATGCTTCATTGGTTATTCGCGAAATCTTTGCAAACTGGCCTGTTCCCGTCTGTCTGGCAGAAAGGTTTTATTACTCCTATTCATAAAAGCGGGGATCAGCATAACATTAGAAACTATAGACCAATAACAATATTGAGTTCTATCGCGAAGATATTCGAAGCTATAGTCACAGAAAAATTAACATCAATTATTAGCCCCATGATCGACGAACAATTCGGTTTTAGAAGTAAGCGATCCACTGTATCAAATTTAATAACATTTCAACATTATGTACTCGAAAATCTTGATTTAAACATTCAGGTAGACACTGTTTACACCGATATAGCGAAGGCTTTTGATACAGTGAATCACAAGATATTGCTCACTAAACTTTACCAGATCGGCATACATGGAAACTTTTTGTCATGGATAGAAAGCTACCTCACAAATAGAACCCAGATTGTGAAATATAAATCATTTACCTCACGTGATATAATTGTCTCCTCGGGTGTGCCTCAAGGCTCCCATATAGGCCCCCTTCTATTTTTGATTTATGTAAACGATTTGAAACAGTCACTCTCATCTTGTTCTTTCTTATTATTCGCCGACGATTTGAAACTTTATACAGCGATTAGAACTGATGCGGACTGCATAGAATTACAAAACGCTCTCAACGAATTGTCTAACTGGTGCGACTTGAATCGCCTGAGGTTACACACCTCAAAATGTAAAGTTATGAATTATAGTACATCGCGAAAACCCTACGAATTTACATATAGTATAAAAGGGCAAACTATTGAAAAAGTAATGCAATATAAAGACTTAGGTGTGATTTTCGACACTAAACTTAAGTTTGATATCCATATTGAATACATAACCAATAAATCACTTAAAACATTAGGTTTCATGAGAAGAATGACTGCCGATATTAGAAATACTGTCTGTCTTTGTACTTTATACACTTCTCTGGTGAAACCTACATTATCTTATGCATCTCAAATTTGGAACCCCTTTTATGCAGTCCACACACACAAGATTGAATCTGTTCAACACAAATTTTTTGCTTATATTGCTTGAAAACTACAACTTCCATCACCTACTATATCTCATAACTACTTTCATATCGCCAGTATCATCGGAATGAGTTCCCTCGAGTCTAACCGAAAATATAACGACCTCTTATTTTTCTATAAATT
>JABFPB010005720.1:0-12935 GCA_022817645.1 Ceratoteleas bidentatus
TTACATTAGCTCCGTGTCAAAATAACATGAACTCTAACGTTAACCTGGTAATGCTGACTTGACGTTTTTTTCATGTTGTTCCAACCATTGGCGTTTTCGGAAACTAACAACCGATTCAGTTAATAAAGGACAGACAATAGAAGCCACATAAGTGCGTCTTTTATTAACTGAATCAGTTGTTAGTTTCCGAAAATGCCACATGATTCAAACAAAATATGTCATAATGTTGATTTCATAAAGTTGGAACAATATGAAATCAATGTCGATTTTACATTGAGGGGATGTAAGCTTAGCATTTTTCGGTTAAAATTTTTTTAACGTTAGCCTAACTAGTATTATTTTTTCCCGTGTGGTTACAATAGGTTCTATTATTTTGTTCAGAATTGATTGTTTATTTTAGAGTTTATATTTTTCTTTCTTTGAATCCATATTTTTTTAACTTAATATACAAAAAATAAAATGTTTAACTCAAAATACATACATATAAAATATAAATTTAAAAAATTTATTAAATATAAATTTTAAGTGTTATGAACCAATTGCTAATTTAAAAAAATAATAACAATTATAATATAAAACAACAATTACAAGTAAACATACTAAATCCAAAAATACAATCAGAAATACAATCAGTACAATATATTTAAAAGACGAGCGTACAGCAGTATATGATGTTGAGGAGAGGGGGTAACGAAGGGAAAGCGACGGATATCCAGAACCGTAGAGAAATCCCCGCTACTCTCGATAGAGAATGAATATGCCATCCTATGCCAGAGACGAGTGTACACCAGGATCCACCTTAAACTTATTTGTTTGTGTTGGTGAATTTAACCAACACACGTGTTGATAAAAAAATTTAGATTTGCTCAAATTAACGTATTTCTTTTCAATCTTCGGGAACTCACAATTTAATTTGATTTTTACTGAAAATTTGATCAGTTTTGAATTCAATAATTAGTTTATTTGTTAGCGTTCGACGAATCAGCCAGAGCTGTAGAACGTCGAAACGTTAAAATACCAACCCCAACGGAACCGACAGTTCAATAAACGTTTGGCGAACGCTACCTTCGACATTTTCCTAGCCTGTTCATATATAGTTTAAGTAAGTTGTCATTGTTATTGTTACTGTTATAGGTGAATATTCGTATTTATAGTAACAGTTCACCTCCAGGTTCAAAGTTTGAAATAAACGAACCCTGACGTCTCCAATTTGTCCAAAACATCTTTATTCTCTGAAATGAGAAGAGAAGTCACGGTTACAGATGATCCAGGTAAATGGCTTCACACGTTTTGGGATTGGATATTTTTTACAAAAAATAGCGTTTTTTATTTAAAACATATTTTTGGGAACCAGACGCCCTATGAAAAAGTATTCAAATTAAACAAATAAACCAATGATTTCTCGAAAAACGCTTAAAAGTCGAAAAAATTATTTTCGACTTTTTTAGGACGCAACTCCAACCCATTATCCACACTTTTCCCCAGTTTCCATTTTTGCAAAGCATATTACTGTCGTGAAAAACAAGTGTCTGCCCAGCTTACTCTCCTCCGCGCCAAAACCACTAACCCTCCATCGCCGCAATCCATTTATTTCGCGGCCGAGTTTTCGCAAAGCAGGAATAATGCGTCTCAATAGCAGAAACCCAATAATCAGTCATGAAATTACACATCATGGGCTCGGTACATCGAACCTGAATAAGAGTCGGGAAAACACGGGAAAGAAGATCAGTGGTACGCCTTAAAGGATTTAGCGCGCGCTACTCGAAGGAAAGAGAATTTATCGGGGTTGTCTCGCTGAGCTAAGAGGATCAAGAGACGCAATGATTTTCAATTTTCAAACCCACTTCCGTAAGAAGCCGGGTGTCTCTATTCTCTTGTCGCATTAATAACTCCCCATTGCCGCTACACGACGTTATGCATATTATGCAACATATAAGATTTTACAAGGGTTGACTGGTTTCATTTAGCAAATTCAAACAGACATTGCAAAGTTGCTCAAATTTTGATCAGCGCATTGAAATGCACGAATCCCTTGCAAAATTCACGCGCAATAAAAAAAGCGCCGATCCGCTAATATTTAGTTAAAATTACCATCGGACGAAAAATTGCGTTCCCCGTACCGATCCTCGAACCTAAATCGCCAAGTTTTGTAAATATTGACTTTAATTTCTTTTGCGCGCCGCTGCACGTGCAATTGGAGCAAATAAATAAAACATTTCATAGCAGCACATTTATTCAATTTGATCCGCGTGATATTATCAGCATACAAAATGCGCGCCGTAGTTTTTTTGCCGCTGCAATCGGCGGAACAGTCGTAACGAAGCGGCTACTAAATACATAATAGATGGCGCGCAATTTGACCGGACTATTATAAAAAGCGCGAAATAACGCGTGCATTTTTCATAAATAACGTTTTTTCCGCTCACGCAGTGCCAAAAAACTGGTAATATTAATTTTACATAAAGAGGATTTCTGCATTTATTTCGACTTTCGCGCGTTCGTTTTTACGACGATTTTTCGTCCGTTCCCCGGTTTGCGCGCGTGAGCCGAAAGCGCGACTTAAAAATGCAGCCGCTTCATTACACGATTACACGCGTCATATCGGCCCGAAAGTATCGCGAAAATTCGGTTACCGTTTGCCGACTTGGCGCTAATAGAATATCAAGGTATTTTACGTAATACACAAATTAATTTGCATGTCAACCGAAAACGCTGTAATACCAAAACGCATTACACAATATGATTACTATTCGGATTGCGATTCAATAATGAACACTATCATCCGTGCATATTGACATGTTGCATTACTAACGAACGCCAAAACCCCGCGCAAATCACTTGATGCGAAAACAGATCGCCAATCGCAATTCGACGCGCGAATTAATTGTTTATTAGCGAGCCTTACAATGGCCGGACAATTTTGCCGAAAACCGGGGGAAAGGCGATAAATCGCGCGTGACTTAAAGCGCGGATCGTGGGCGTTAAAAAATTGTACTTCTGTAAATCATCGGTGCCGACGCCGGTCTATTTCGCGCGTGAAATTGTGTACGAAAGCGTAGCTCCTAACGGCAAACACGATCGGGAATTAAATCGAGTTTTATCAAACATAAACGAGGAGTCGGCGCAAAAAGGAGCGAAAAAACGCGAAAGGGAAAACCCGGCGGATGATTTTTTTCACGTTTACCAATACACCCACTTGGTCGGTCGTATTAAGTGATTTATTTGATGTTTGGCCACCCTCGTGCGTTATTGAGCGTGCCTCCCCGAGCTGGGGAGGCTCGCTGGCTGCGCCAGAAAATCACTTTAATGAACTGGTCACCGTATCGTCGACATAACTGAGCAGCCGCCAATTATTCAACAAATGTTATAATTGGCGCATTCCATTACGTGTAATGGATCGCACTTAGCGGCTGCGGGTGTGATTGTGAGACGGAGACGGGAGGGAGCGAAGGGATGGGCCAATCTCGATAATACTATCCGCCGGCAAAAGATGTAACTCGAGCGGCGGATAATGTAACGCGGCTGCGATATTTATCAAGTTAGGAGCCGTTCGCCGAGGCGATCGGAGGAATCGATGATTTTACAGTGCGAAATTTCATTTCGGTTTGAATTCTGGGTTTGGGTAGGGGAGGGGTGGAACGGATGCGTTTTGAATATTAGATACAAAATTGTGTAGGAATTTCAAAATGCCGATTTTTTAAATCGGCATTTTGTGTCTTGATGTAAACTGGTTTAAGGGAACGTTTTATTCAATTTAAATGAAAAACGTTTTTCTGGAATTTATAAATGATGCAACATTTAACAATTTGTTCCAGTTCGAATCATTCAAAACTAAATCCAGGAAAACCTGAAACTCACAGTATCCTGAAACTAATCATTAGAGACACTTAATTATAAATTGAATTGGTTGAGGTATCAGAAAAAAATTACATGTGTTGTGAAAATTTCAAGGAAATCGGTCCACTAGATCTTCAGATATCGTGGCGTCCAGTTACAAAAACGTTGTTTTGAGAAAATGGCGTTTAAAGTTTTATTTGATAAAAAGTGACGATAAGGATAAAAGTGGAGTTTTTGACTCTGTGGCGATTAGTCAGCTATTCCTGGACCATACAGAGAGAGCACTGTTCATCCAAAAAATAACATTTTTTGGCCAGAATTGCTTCGTTTTGGCAACGAATACGTGCCTCTTTTGCTGCGTCGGGATCTAACCGCTTTAGAACATTCTAGAGGTTCCCATACTAACAAAAAATATAAAAGTAAAATAATTTTTTTTTTAAATATCACACTTAGTGGCTCTCTT
Source organism: Ceratoteleas bidentatus (assembly GCA_022817645.1). Lineage (NCBI taxonomy): Eukaryota > Metazoa > Arthropoda > Insecta > Hymenoptera > Scelionidae > Ceratoteleas > Ceratoteleas bidentatus. Next base: position 4,301 of record JABFPB010005720.1, read on the forward strand.
CAAATCAGAAAAATATTATATCACTTTTTTAAAACATTTTGAACTTAAAATAAACTTATTTGAATTTATTTGTAGAAGAATTGCTTTCTAGTTTTTTTAGGGAAAAAATCACTGTTGTTTTTCACCACGTTGTCACAAAATGTTACTTTATGGCTCAAGAATTCCTCTCACAACTCCAAAATCTCGATGCGATCAGTTCTTTGAAAAATATGTAAAAATACTTTATTCAGTCCATAATTTATTTACAGCAGATTTCTTCTGCAAATTAGACTTGTACATTTCAAACATTTGATTTATTCATAATTTTTTTTCAATTTTCTGATGTAAAATTTGTCAGCTATTTGCTTTATGCGAGCAAAGTAACCTCCCTAACGCATTGGGATACTCAGTTGACAAATTCCATTAGAAACCATCGGATGTATTCATGAAAACACTGTCAAAACCGCATAATATCATGCGAGATTGGATCTAATTAGTCATAATGGAATGAAACTCAAACTTTATTTCGTTTGAGTTTTTATCTCATTTTAACCTGATAAGCAAAATGTTATATTTTTTTAGATCCATTATCGAAAGAAATTCGGATAAAATTCAGGATTCTGGGAAAAAATATACTAGAAACCAGTACTTTGCAAAAATTAAAGATTTCCTTCTGAGACAGTTTGGTAAAAAGATAAATACAAAACAGTCTGAAATCAAGACCTTTAACCTTTCATAACCCGTTTTTTTCTAATGTAGAATTTGGCCATTTACACCTTAGAAGATTCTTTTTGTTTTTTTTCCTTATATTGAAAACAACAAGTGTTTAATTCTAAAAAAATCGATATAAATACCAAAGAGTATTATGACTCTTTATTTAAAAAACATGAAATTTCAACCCCTTACCGCAGAATATAGTATTCTTTAGTTAAAAAGTTATCCAAAGCAAATTAATTTTCTTTTTTACGAATCTTCTTTAACAAACAGTTTTCCTGCATTTGTTAGATATAATTAATTTGAAATGTTAACATTTTAAACAATACAATTTTTCGATTGAAAATTATCTGCTTTTAACATGTTTCAGATTTAGATTTTACTCCATTGAACTTAACCTCCTTAAAATGGAGTTTCTCTATTGAAATTGTACAGAATGGCACTCGGAAATTGCAGTTTATATCACTAAATAATTCTTTCTTGAAAATACTTCAACTCGAATAAAAATTTTGCAAACCCAGATCTGCAAACATCTTAAACAACTTATTTCAAACCATTTCAAACCAACTTTCCATTCACTCAGCAAAATTTCTTGTAATCGTTTCTAGAAAAAATGAAAATATGACTTTTCAAGATATTTCAATCAAGAAATTTCTCTCCGTGTTCAATCCAACATTTCCCTCAAATCCAATTACATCCCAAATCAGAAAACATCCAACGACCAACTATAACTCTATCTCGTCCTCAACTGCAACAGCAAAGTGGTAGCCATTTCGCCTCGCATCTTGTTCATTTGCCGAAATTAATTAATAAACTGAATGATCAGCGATTGGCGGAATACGTGAACACGATGACATGATAATGGTCAAGCGACACCGAGCGTCACTGATCCCAATTTCGTATGTATATTCTTGCATACAAAAGATGGATGACTCGCTGGATTATTAAACAATTATTACGATGGAATCGGCAGAGATATTGGCGAGCTGTGATGGATCAACGGGCGTGGAGACCAATGCGCCAGCGGCCTCAGGTGCATCCACCCGTTAGTATTGAATTTATAATTCCATTAGGCACGCTCGCTCGTGATAATATTCGCATTGCGACTTTTTTTCGCCGACGCGTGCCACGTGTGTCACAGGGCATTAGGTGCGACGCACGTGCGGCCAATAATGAAGGATAAAAAGAATTCGGAAATGACGTTGTGCTGACGCGACGGCTTTGTTATTAGCGCTTATTTGCTTGGGAGATATTTTGCAATCTGGGGCCGTTTTAAGTTGATTAGGTTTTGACGTTGAAAAGCGCGTTTTTGCGTCCTGGTTTACCACATCGTGACCTGGGAAAGTGAACGTAATATCGATAACTTAAAATAGTGATTAGGGAATTTGGTGGGAGGAAATGCATTTTTGGATTGTACTCGTCGAAGTCGGTTTTTGCAGGAAAAAATTGGGTTTGTTGAATTCGCTGACGTGGAATATTTGGAATGCGTTTGGAAAAAGGGAACTGCAATTTTAGTTCGGCTGCAGGATGAGAAGATTGCTTTGAAAATGGAAAAAACGGTTGAAATAAGGTATAATGTGAGAGAAATTAAAAAATGAATCATGGGGATGAGTTACATATTTCAAAAGTTCGGTCAAAGTGCAGCCTTTTTTTTACATAGTCCATAAAACGATTCTAAATTATATAACGGAAAAGGAATCCAACTTTTGGTATTTGAAAGGTCGAAAATTTGTATTTACATGAATGTAAATAAAATTTTACATTTACGTGATGAGTTTAATAAAAGTTACGGTCATTTGAAAAAATTCAGTTTTTCTACTTATTTTACTTTATTTTACGCAAGAAAATTAAAAATATTTGTGCATTTAAAAGTTTATGAACTGATCTATTTTACCTGCAAACCTTCTTCTAAGTTGGTTATCTTAAACAGTATAAAAGTGAGGCATTTTATAAAATTTAAGATCTCAGATTTATACATTTCAATAATGATGTTAAACAATTTAACATTGAACTAAAACACGGTGAATTACAACGTCGGTCGCGTGAATGAAACAGTAAATTTCATTATACTATTTAAAAACCAATCCTTCGAGCTGAAACCATCCCCGGTTTGAGCTCAAAGAGGGCGGTAATAGCCACCCCCGACATCTCTCGCATTGTTCGACTTATTGATGAGCGGCACGCGTGGCGACAGTACGTCACTTTATTCCGGATAATTGTTTCACTATACTCACGGGTGAAGAGACACTTAAACGTCGCACGCGCCATTAAGCTAAACTATGATCTAAAAGCAAACACCATGCTCCACGGGGCAGCTAGTACCAAATTTCATATTAAAATCTTTATTCAGTCATGTTACAAAACCATTCTTCGTGTTCAACACCGTGACAAAAAAGCATCGACTCGAGCGCGTAATCACAATGCAGCGCCCCACCCGACAGATAATACACTTCTCGCGAACGCTTACAAAATATCTTCAATGAAAACTTTTCGTTTCACTTTCGTGAACCCTTCCTTAAATTTGAACGTCACACAGCTCTTTCTTATTGGCTGCTTATTCGCGTCCTCCTCGACGACTTCAACCTTTTTCGGTTTTGCCTGCGCCTGCTTGAATCGGTCGAAAAAACTAAAGCATTTCTGGAACAAACAGAAAATTGCATTAACATTAATATGTTTCTTAGAAAAATATTTTTTATACATTGTTCAACTGTTTCAGTACTTTAATATTAATAAATCATAGAAGAAATAGGACACTATTTACAGAGTAAACTTCCGTAAATGTTGAAGAACACTTATGCAGTTAACACTTATATAGTCAACAATTGGAAAGTTAGCGTTTATAAATATTGAGCAACAACGCTTACGTTCATGTAAGTTTATTTATTTCAGCCTTCTGAACTATTATAATCTTAAAATGTATAAGTGTTGTAGTTCAATTATTAAGTTAACTACTGGGAAGGAATAAAGTGTGAAGGAATAAAGTTGGCACTTATAAACTATAAATGTTTAAAGACATCTAAGTTTTCAAGAACACTTATGAGTTTTACACTTGTTTTTTTATTTTTTCCATAAGCCCTAAGGGAACAAAACATTCAATGAACGTTGAATCAGCGTTGATTCCACCGATGTGTTCCCTTAGGGAAGGTTTAAAACTGAAAAACTTAGTGTTCAATATTACACTTAAATGGTATATTTACCACTTCTAAATGCGTTATTCCTTTTCCTAAATTTTATTATATTACCAATATTAATATCTGTTATAACATTTAATATACAAAATATAACATTCTAAGTCATTTGCAGAACATAACTGATTGAAATTAAAAATGTATCTAAATTAAGCGTCATGAAAAGGCTCTAAAACACTTACAAGGCTTTTTCACAAGGCTTAACACCGAAACACTTAAACTGCCCTAGTACGACCACAGCATTTTTGAGAGTAAAACGCTTTTAGTTCATCTTGTTTCGGTGTAAATAAAATTCTTTCGCCGAGTCAAAAATGTGCGCCGATATTTCGATAGTGCAACGCGTCTATTATTCATAGGTGAAAAAGCGCCGGAAAAGGGTAAACTTATCGTTGGCTCCGTGGCAAATAATCGAATTGATTTGTGTTACGTCGGTCGCCGAAAAACCGTTTAAACCATTTCAATAATCGAATTAATAGGTGTGATTAACTTGTTTGGCATTGGAAACAAGTTGCGCGTGAAATGAGTGAACCGAGTACGTGTATCACTGCGAAGTGAAGAAGAGCGAGAAACAGAAATCGACTTTTATTTGGTGGCAAATGCTTGCAGGGTCGAACAGAAAGGGTGACCGGACGTAATGGCGCCTTTGCTTCGCTCTCGATTAAATCTTCCATCGTCTACCTATACTGTTTTTCGCAGCTCCTCTACTTCCATTAAGACTATTCACTTTATCGAACGGCTACGTAGAGGGCGGACAGAGAAAAAATGGACCATTTTTCCACTTTCGCGAAATGTAGTGAATTACGATTGTGATTTGCGGAATTTGGTTTCGGATTGGTGGAATGTTGTATACTGACTGTAGTTTGGAGGTTTGTTGAGATTTTCAGAAGAGTCTTATACTTTAAACTATGAAAGTCTAGAAATTGGTACTAGACCTCTTCTAAACACAGCGGCTTATTTTTCCAGTGCTGTAAAATAGAAGAACTTAATTCTTTTCCAAATCAGATTTTATTCTTCTCAGTAGTCTTCGTTGGATAAGAATCTTTCCCGTATGACTGAAATCGCTTGATCGATGAGAATGCAAAATTAGACTGAGACATGAATACCAGACTCATCTCAGATTTTGTTATCCGCAGCATAACTTAGTCTTGAACTCAAAGTATCCCTTTTCCTTCACCTGGAACTTTACCAAAAACCTCTATCCTTATCTGAAGTGGAACCTTTCTAACCTACCTAATCGACTTACTACTTACAACCTATTACTACAAGCCAACTTAATTTACACTCCTAAACCCTCAACTCCAGCTCCTTCCTTCCAAATCTGTGAACATCTCTCCAGACCAGAAGACCCCTGCCATGAATACCAGACTCATCTCAAGTATCCCTAAATGATCGGCCTCGCGTTCCCACAAAAAGTAACGGTCGGCAAAAAGTATGACTCTGCGGAAAGCATAACTTAATGCGAGTCGTTAATTCAGCGGGAATTGATCGGTGGAAGCACTTACAGTACGATAGACAATGCTTTATGCTCCGTCCTCGCCGGCTTCCGCCCGATGAAAGCGAACAGCTTTCGGTGCGTATACACAAACATCCTAATAGCGGCTACATTAGAGGGTCCTTCGTAATGTATACTCCCCTGGCTATAGATGGCACGTGCCCGCGCGGATCCAGTGCGGAACACCAGCCGAAGAATGTCGGGGGCTCGCGTAATCGCAGGGGCGTCGCGTGAGGGGGCACGCCGGACGTCGCAATCCGGACGTCCCGCCCATCGAGGACCAGCGGATTCACTCGACGTCGCAGACGACAAGACGATATCTCGCCATCGCGGGTCCTCTCCAAATGACATTGTCATGATAATCGCACTATCAACGGCGTATCTATCAACGTCGGGAGTGGAGTGGTGGTTTTTGCCAGGGTTCGGTGTTTCTTGCTTAGGTGTTGCCTGGGATATTCATTTGTCCGAGGAAATCAAGGTCGGGGGTCTAGAGGGGGTCTGGTAGGGGATAGGGATGGGGATGGAGAAGACTTTGTAAGTGTGAAGGAATGGTTTGATCTCGGGGAGAAAGATTGAATAATAGCAAACAAAAGCATGCGATTTTGAATCCAAGGTAAATTGCTGTTGTTGTGACATAATATTGTTTGAACATTGCTTGGATTTACTGTGAGCTTGTTTCTGAACACGGAATGTTGATTCAAAAGTTGGCAACAATCTTGCACTAAAACTAAGAACAGAGGTTCTTAGTTTTAGAGGTTCTTAGTTTGCGTTGTTGTGAATTTGAACATGATGCTGATACGACGGAAATATCACGAGTGGAATTCTCTAGTTGATAGATATTTTCTGGTGACATTTTGAGTCGAATAGGTTACAACTTTTACTTCTAAGATGAAATGCAAAAAGGTTAGTACTTTTTAACCAGTAAAATATCGACTTTTCCCGTCAGTTAGATGGTGTGTTCACTAAATTTTTGTTATGATTCTGATCTACAGTCATCTAGTAAGTAGTGATAATAATTCCATTTGTATTTTCGAGTTAATTGGCTGTCATTTAAATAGCAGTAAGTTATTATTAAGGTATATAGTATTTAATAATGATGGTATATATATACACAAAAATATATACAATTTAATCGTTGAACATACTAGTAAATAATTCGATTATACTTCTCTCTTTCAATATTTAACTGTCCATCCATCTTAATTCCAAGTTTAAAACTGCGATTCTAATGACAAATAATGTACGACGTTTTGAATTAGGAACAATAACATTACTCTGATTTGTGGCTTCCCAACTGCCGCTGTAATTATTATTTGCATTGCGACTGTTGGAGAAATGTCTATTTCAATTTGTTGACACAAATGTCTGTAGTGTTTCTAACGACATCGGTCAGTTAGATTTACTGACTCAAAAGCCAAGTTTACTGATCTGATCAGTTATTCGCACAGTTAACTAATCGGACAATACTTATTAGTTTGTCAGAATAAACGTTTCACGTCTTGTCTAACTGAACTATGTTCTCTTAAAAAGACCTCGTTTTTCTTTTACAGTGTGTTAAGATGCATTGACCATAAAGCCTAACAAATGTGTGCATTTTAAAAATGAAATATGATCAGTTGAACCAGCAATCTGTTTCAAATTTTACCTGCCCAATTTCTTTTTTAGGTACACTTAAAGTCCAGTAATTCTAAAGTTAAGTTAACAATAAAAATATCTAAAAAAGAACAATATTTCATTTTACTCCAAATTAGATTCAACAATTACAATGTTCAACATAAAATATTGATCGATACTATGTTTTTTCCTTACACCGACGATCTCATATTCAGTGATGTAAAATTATTCTCGTTATATCTCGAAGTAGATAAATGCGTAATGAAAAAACATATTATAACGTATCAAGTTCACCCTCGTCGATTCCGGAATATAAATGTAAGGACACGCAATGCATTATTCAACGCACAACAAATAACGAGCGCCCGATTTATAACGTACATAAACCGGACAAGTTCATCACCGACAATTAGACGTTTATTGTTTCAAAAACGCGAACATAAAACGCCAGCCTGTTACCTATGTATTTTAATTCTGTTGATGCGTCGTAATGCAATATTCATTGCATCGCAAATAAACCATTTTCCATTTTGCCTCTAAATTCGCAAAATGTGATACACCGCTGGATAGACCGAATTCATCCCAACAAACTGCTACTAATATTTTTCCATCCATTTGAATATTTCATTGTCCCATCTCTTTTAATTCCCCCGTTCCGCAACGCGCGCAATCATTTCATCCACCAATCCGAAACAAAAACACCTTCGACACTTGCATTCGCAATCGCCAATCCGACTTTCCCGAATTCCATTACAGCCAAACAACCCAACAAACCAATTACCACGACACCCCCGGCTGTGCTCCACCCAAATCATAACTAACGCTACTTGACCACCTGCATCATAAATCACCTAATTCCTTCAAAGGAACAAAATCCCCCTCCCCTGGCCACCCCAGTAAGTTAATAACCACACAGCCGCCACTTCCAACCACATGTGACGTTCCAACTCTTTCGGTCTCCCTACAGTATTAATCATTGATTTGAACCCCTTTTTGGAGACACAGTAAATCAAAGAGGAGATACTAAGGACAATGTGAAAAGTGTTAGAACTGAGGTAAAGTTGGAGGACTAATTTTAGAGTGAGAGTCTAAAGTTTCAGATTAGACACTCTAATTAATTAAAATAAAACTGTACACTTTTACGGTAATTCTGTAACACTTTCTCCTTTCGTATATACAGGGTTGGGCATTTTACATGTTTTCTGAAAATATTTCCGAAAGAAAGCATTTCACCAAAAATGACCTATATAAAAAATAATCGTACAAAAGGGGCTATAATTATGTGATATTAGTTTTTTCACAGGTGGCGCTGTTGTCGCTAAAACAAGGTCAACTTGATTTTTTTAAATGGGAACCCTTATTTTTTTATTGCAGATTCCGATTCCTCATAAAAAATACTAGTATATTACTTCACTAGTGGGAAAAGACGGTACTTTTCTCACGAGTGCGTGATTGGTCACTCGCTTCGCTCACTTCGCTCGTGACCAATCACGCACGAGTGAGAAGAGTACCTACTTTTCCCACCAGTAAAGTACGATATTGTTTCTTACACGTGCGGTAAAAGTGCCTACTTTTCTCACTGTTTTTAGTGAGAAAAGTACTCCCTTTTCTCACTACAAACTGTGAGAAAAGTAGGCACTTTTACCGC
>JABFPB010005721.1:0-12934 GCA_022817645.1 Ceratoteleas bidentatus
GGATCCCCTCAAGCCTACCGAGGATCCTTCAGCTAAGCCCCTGAACCACGACAAGGTCATGCAACTCACATCAGAGGAGATGATCGTCTTATATTACATCAAAATGGGGCATATTAGGTCAATTTGTATATCAAATGGAAAATTTTCTGTTTCATTCAGTTACCATGTTGATTTTCAATTAATAAATTTGTTAATTATTTTTTTAAGATTATTTATATATTATTTTCGTTCATTTTTCGTTCATTTTTCGATCATATTGAATTCATTTGAGGCATTCACAGTGAACGGAAAAAGTCGGACATTTGGATTACAAAGAGATTCACTTTGGAATAACTTTGGATTCCAAAGTGAACTCATTTTTGTTAACAATAAATTCATTTTGGGAAGTGCGTTGTCTGGGATGTTTTACAGCACCGTAGTCGTGTAAATAATTTTTATCTTTTGTACTAATAATTTAAAAAAATTAATTATTTGAATAATTCTACATTTATACAAATTTTAATCATTTTTTTTGTTTTTTAATAAAATCTGTACAATTATTTACTGTTCTCGATTTCTGCGACATTCTTATACTAATTTTAGTTGAAAATGTATTACCACATGCTGAAAAAAATTCATTCCTAATTTTTGTTGAAAAAAAATTGTTTATATAAAGTTTGATTATTCTCCAATTTTCAAGATCTCCGCGACATTTATCAAATACAGTTTATTTTAAATGTATTAAAAGCTGTGTAAAATGTTTTAAACAGTATTAGAAACTATTTTTTACTTACTATCTACTCATTTTAATCCTTTTAGTAAGACAAAGTTGAAGATATTAATAAATTCACACGTCCAACTTCTACAAATGTTTTCATGCTGTTGGCGTATTGCGAACGTAATGTCAATGTGATGTCAATGTCAATGTCTTGCTAATGTTTTGTCAGTGTCATGCAAGTGTAGTGCGAGTTACGGAGTCCCAGTTCTGACAAATGTTTGATAATATAGATATTTTTAGAGAGACTGAGATGGAAATTGTGCCTGATATTTTTATGTATCTAAGCTTATTAATAGAATAGCATAATTATCTAAAATAAAAAATCTTAAATAGTATATATTATTTATTGACAATGTAACTTAATAATTATACATTTTTTTCAGAATGTCACGTGGCAAATAAACTTCAGCCTCCATATCAACAAGCGGATCTCATCGTAGCTTATTCTGATAGTGAGGATTATATGAAGAACAGATTGAACCAAATTCTGATAATGAGAATAAACTCAAAATCTAATATTAAATATTTAATATTAGATTTAGAGTTTATCAAATTTGGTATATTTCTTTATTATTATTTATAACTACGACATATCGACAGTTTGAAGTGATTTTATAATATCAATAACAATATAATCAAGTACTAATCATGTACAAACTGAATGCAAAAAATAAACCTGAATCTTTAAGTCCTATATAATTTGAATATGCATGTATTATACTAAGGTGCTTGCAAATAATCACTTATATGTATTTTTTTAATTCTAAAAAAACTTTAGGAATCAATAAGAAATGTTTAATGAAATAGTTGCAATTGAAATTTTTATAGAAACTTCATACAATACATGTCAAGGACAATGCATTAAATTCATTTGATATATATACATATATATTGTTTTCACATACGTTCGCCCAAAACGGCAAATTTCCAACCTCGAAACCGAGACGAAATTTGGGTTTTTAAAGTCATGTTTATAATCATTTTTGTAATAACACTAGCTAAATACCCATGTTCTGCACGGAAATCTATTTCTGGAATACAATCATGACGTAAAATATGTCGTTTGTTAGTTTGTTTGTACGTAGACTGAAATTGTATGACGATTATACAAAAACGTGTTGTCGGTGTTTGGGTTTGATATCTTATCTTAGTCGGAAAACCGTCGAAAAAACTTCGGAAAACTTTCGGAAATGCTTCGGAAAACCAAAAAAACATCCAAAAACCCATCGGAAAACCGTCGGAACACCGTCGGAAAACCGTCGAAAAACCGTCGGAAAACTGTCGGAAAATAATCCGAAAACCTTCGGAAAACCAAAAAAAGGACACCCGAAAAAACCATCGGAAAACCGTCGAAAAATCTTCGAAAAACCATCAGATATCCTTCGGAAAACAGTCAGAAATGCTTCGGAAAACCGTCTGAAATCATTCGGATAACCAAAAAAACTGTTTTTCGGAAAACCGTCGTCAAAACTTCGGAAAACAATCGAAAAACCTTCGGAAAACCGCCGACAAAACTTCGGAAAACCTTCGGAAATCCTTCGGAAAATTATCGGAAAACCTTTGAAAACCATCAGAAATCCTTCGGAAAACCGTCAGAAATCCTTCGGAAAACCGTCGAAAATCCTTCGGAAAACCGTCGAAAATCCTTCGGAAAACCGTCAGAAATTCTTCGGAAAATCGTCAGAAATCCCTCGGAAACCGTCAGAAATCCTTCGGAAAATCATAAAACCATCCGAAAAAACCGTCGGCAAATCGTCGGCAAATCGTCGGCAAATCGTCGGCACATCGTCGACAAATCGTCGGCAAATCGTCGGAAAATCGTCCGAAGTGTCAAACAACCTTCAGTAATCCTTCAGATAACCGTGAGGTAACCATCAGATAATCGTCAGAAATGGATCAGAAATGGATCAGAAATGGATCAAAAATGGTACAGAAACGGATCAGAAAACAGACAGAAAAACGTTAGACAAAGGCGTTACGAAATTATTGTGTGTCCGAATGTTTCATAATGTAAGCTGTGCCTCGAAGAAGAGTATTAAATGCGCTATTTGATGTGATAATCAGTTTAACGGTAGCTAACGTAGTAATTTTTTTATGGTCGATAGAAGTCGAAACGCAGGAAATCTTTTACAGACAAACACATGTATGATGTTTGTTATTTTGCAAATTTCTCCGCGAAATATCTGTATTCAAAAAAACACTGAAAAAAAATGTTGCTGGGATAACGCCTCGAGTGTTATTCCAGGAATACAGTGGCGCTGCTCCAGCGCCTCAGTGGCGTTACGCCAACCAAGACGTTACTGCAACACTTTTGTGTTAACGCTTTGCGAGGCGTTGGAGTAGCAACATTTTTTTTCTGTGCAGGCAGATGACTGTCTTGTTTTGCAAGTAGGCAGAAAACTGTCTTGTTTCAGAATATTATCATTATTTTTGTTTCGGCGGTTTGTCTCCCTGAATTTAATAATGCTTTTCAATATTCAAAAGTTCCCGCGTTGAAAATTCAGGGAGACAAACCGCCGAAACGAAAATAATTATAATATTCTGAAACAAGACAGTTTTCTGCCTAATTGCGAAACAAGACAGTCTTCTGCCTGATTCTGAAACTAGACAGTTTTTTTTGCCTAACTTTGAAACTAGACAGTCTTCGACTAAGCCATCGATTTGATCGTCATTTAACCGGTATATAATCGACACTTGAATGACGGTGGGCTACAATTTGACCGTTATTTAAATTTCATTTGATCGTTACTTGACTGTCATTTTTATGAACGCACATATTTACTTGATTCTCAAAATACACTATACTTTATAAGCGAACTATCTTCATTGAACGAAATTGTGTTTTCCAAGGATAAAAGCGTGTTAATACGAAAAATTGCTTTCAAGTCATTTGTCCAGCGAAAAGCGTGTCGAAGCTCAATAAATTTGCGATTCGGGACAATCGTAAACGCGAGCGCCGCCTCTTAACCGGCGAGCTTATTATTTGCGCAAACATCAAACTCGCAAGTACTTTTAAAATCGCATCTCAAAGGTCGCGCGCGAACAGAATAACGCCGCAAAACAGCGGCTTCAGTTAAACGCAAATTTTCGGAAACTTTAGCGTCGCGCGCGCGGAACTTCGGATTTTTAATCCGACCCGGCAATAAAGTGCATTAAAATACAGTAACTGGATTACAGTTCATTATGCCAACGAGCTGCTCGCCGACTTTCCCGCCGGCTGTGTATTCGATATTAAATTTCTCTAACTCGATTCGCCGCGCGACGATTAGCCTCGACTTTCTCCTTTTTTCCCCTTCCGCTTTTTTACTACTTGCACTGCGAGACTTTCCTCCAGTCGTTGCCACGGAAATCAAAAAACGATTTGTATAAACGCGAGAGGGCCTAAGTAGTGCGATAACGATCCGTAAGGGGCGGTACGAGCGCTGTTGGGGAATCACGTAATAAAGATACAAAGAATCGGGGAAATGGATTGTTAGGTTTGGCGAGCAAAATGTTAGGGAAGAGAGGGGGCAGATAAGGAAAAGTGGAGGGTTATTTCTCGTCAACGGTAACATGACCTTACTTTTGAATTTAGTAGTTTTAACCCTCTTGCGTCTCACGTCATGGAAGATATTAGATGCTGAACTAGGGTATGACATACCCTGTCGAAATACCCATTTTGTGATGGATATTTCGATTATAATGAATTAAATGAAAAATGTTGTCGATGAATTGAAATAATTTCAAAGATCTAATTAATAAAAGCAAGTACGATAACAAATAGCATATTGTGTAACAAGTGCGCAAAGTAAGCGATTTGCGCGAGGCGATTTGAAGCACGAGCCTACCCGCGTAGAAATGTACAAGTCTGGCACATGATCGCGAGCCATACTGTTGCCATCCTATTGCCATTCTATTGCCATTTCGTTGCCAGACTACGAGTCAGGCAATTGTATTGCAATTGTAGGGCAATAGTATGGCAACGAGATGGCTTCAGTATGGCTCGCGATCATGCGCCACTCTGTTGCCACGCTATTGTCATACTACGCCATACTGTTGCCAGATTTCCTTTTTTACTAGGTGACGCTGCCCAAAAGCAATCTCGCTGTGGGCAGATCAGCCTGAAGGCTGCAATTAAGCCGAGCGCTAATGGCGTTGCGCCCGTGATAAACACGATATTTTTTGTTCAATTTGCCAAAAAACGATTTTTTTGGAAAATTGGCCTCACGAACGAATCTCGCAGAGTCGAATTTGTTTGCGGACCAGGAGGCTTATGGGCAATATCCGGGAGCTGGGGGTGCGGGGGGGGGCGGGGTGGTGTGGGGTGAAGTCTTGGCAAAGGACAAAAAAAAAGAACATTTTGTTTAAAGGTTTCCTTTTTAATTCCTTTCAACTGTTAGCTTATTCAGAGGTCACACTAATAAAAATTGTTCATCACACCACACCGGGTTTTGATGTAGGGCCCTGTCATAGATTCCAAGTCATGAATGCACCTGGCCGGGAACATCGGGAACACACATTTACACAGCATTACACCTATACATAGAGCCCGGTCGGGATGCCTGGTTGGCTACCGATCGGGTTACGCAATCAGGGCCATATTTCAGACCGATTAAAAAATTTACTAGGGATGATTCACAGGTAAACCATCGTCCCAATATAACCGTTCATATTCAGTTGTTCGCGGTAGTGGTATCTGACGCTGATCAATTTTACTAGTTAATGTCACGTTAAACTGATAGGTTAAATTGAATTACGGTTTTCGATGTTTTTAGATATTGTTTAATGAAAACTATAAATTGTAAATTGAAATCACCTATACATTGCAATAGTAATATTTTATTATAACTGCAGTTATAGAATGGACTTAATAATACATCACCTTCTAAACATGAATATGTTTTTTACGAAATGGGGAACATTTCTTGGGAATGTGCTTTATGTAGAGTGTTTTAAGGAAGAAGTGTTTTATTTTAGTATACGTGTTTTAAAATAAAAAAACATGAAAAGTGTTTTGAATTCAAAGTTTTATATTGTAAAACGTTTTCATGCTCTCAATTCACGTTACATGTTTTATGGTAAAACACATGTTTATAAAACATATAGGAATGAAAACGCATCATTAAACTAATACATTAATTTGTGTTTTGTATTTTTAAATGAAACATATATATGTATAAAACGACTTTTTTTGCAATACGCATACAATTCCAACATTCTCCTCTGAAATAATTCTAAAAAACCTAAGATGATCCAAAAACGTTTCAATAAATTAAATTCAACAAACCCTTAACTTTCATGATAAAAAATTCCCGAAAACCCATCTCCAACTCTCACCCCACGTTTGAACCAAACAAAACGACCGTGAAACAACCCGGCGAAAATTCGATTCGAATGTTCTCCCGACGTCCAAAGTGCAGTGGAACGAGGCGTTCGTCTTTTTTCGGAAAATTGCTCAAAGTTTTAAAAGACGCCGAATCAGGCTTAAGTACTGAAAGTGATGGACTCGCTCAAGTGACGGCTTAATCAGTCGGGAATGATTGTGATTCCAGGTGGAAAGCCCATTATTGACCCGCGGTACACTCTTAAAAGTGTCCAGTTATCGTAAGTAGAATATTCTAATAATAAGGGGATTATGCACTGAAATTTTCGACATGATGAGATTCGGTTATTATTAGAATAAAATCATTTTGAAACGAATATACTTATAAAAAACAATACTTATACTTGCGATAACACCATTTTCATTTTTATTAAATACAAACAAATCTTCAATTTTAACAAATTTTTCTGTTCATAATTTTGACATGATTTATCTTCTGTGCAACATTTTTTACATTTTTATGATAAATATTTTTATTTGGGTCCCTATTCTAATTTATTAAATAATTTGAAGTAATTCTATTCAAGTATTGAAGATTAAATAATCTTCTTTTGCCTTCATGACTAAGGGATTCTTGTCAACGTTATTACCTATTTTAACAAAAAAAAAAAAAAAAAAATTGAGTTCAAATTACAGTAATCACAACGTTAACTCTGTTCTAAAAATAAAAAAATTATATGATATATCACACAATTCAGTATCATTTCCCGAAATGTTGTGAAAACTTCAAAACATTTTACACGTTCAAACATTGTTTAAACTTGGAAACTTCGAAAAACAATTAAAAGTTTATTTGATTACATTTCGTTCTAGCAGGAGGTTCATTATATTAGAGTAAATCATTTTCAAATAAGCGTACTGATATTTAGAAGATAGGTTTCTTAGGCTGCACGTAAATTGCGCCACTTTGATAAACGATAATGTAAGTTACGCCAATCTTGAAAACTCATTAGTGATAAACATAGTGTAAATTGCGCCAAAAGATGATCCTACTATATTTCCGCAAAAAGATGACTGAAGATGACACAAACATAGGCATAATAATTATAATCTTTCACCCTTTAACAGACTTAGGACTGTCCGTAAGATATGTGTATAATGAATCTGCTATTTTTAAGAATGAAGGTTCACCCATGAAATTCCAGCCGAACGAAAAAACGCGACGTAAAATAAATTCCTTCGTTAGGCGCAACCGCTCTGCTGCGTGTCAGGAACATTAGCAACGGCACGATACGCGATTCGCAAATGAGCGACGAATTGAAAAATATTTTGTCGATAATGGGCGTGACTCGTACATCCGCGTTTTTATGCGAAAGGCGCAACGTTGTCGTACTTTTTTTTGGACAACTAGTGTTCACCGCGAAATTACACTCGCACGTAACCGAAATACATTTTCAGCGGACACGCGACTGAAAAGTGTTTGAAATTAAAGAACGTTTGCGACGCGGTGAAATCGCGGGATTTAATAAAGCAAGACGCGCAGGTGGCACCCCCTGCGAGCCGAATTTTAATTCCTTCTGCGGCTTTAAAAACAGTAAATCTATTGAAGACATTTCTGATCTTCGAAACATCAATCCTTGTAAAAGGATAGAATCCTTGTAGAAGGGCAAATATTTTCCTAAGTTTATAGAATGTATTTTTGTAATTCCAAAAATTGGAAATGGTAGAACGATATCGATATGTGGAATTATTGACAACCGTTTTTTTCGGCGGGAACATTCAGTTTTCTCTGAATCTTTTTTTTGATACGGAGTGTCTACTTTTTTCCGAGCCATTCCAGTTTTTGTAGCTCTATGGCGGGGAATCTTGGGCTGCAACAATTCAACTTTTGTTTTAATGTTGGCCATTTTTTAAATCAATATTTCTGAAAACCGTTACCCACCGGCATATAAAATGAATTTAATAAAAACGGCCCTCTGGCTTATTCTTCTTTACATCGAAACGATATTGAAAAAGCGTGCGGGCTAGTTAGTGGTGCTCCTTTTACGTGACCTAATTTCATGCCAACTAGTCGACTTATATTTTAAACATCAAAATAAGTTTATTTAAAAACTCAAACCTTCAGATAATATTTCAACAATTTCTTTGCCATACAGATTCTGACTACCACAAAGAATTCGCTTTGATTTTACTACTGCCGTCGTTGTTTTACAGAATTTTGCTTTACAGAATTCTGACCATTGAAAAACATTCAACTCTCACATATAATCTTTTCGAAAAACAATATAATAGTTTAAATAATAATTCTTTGACATTTGTTTCATTCAAGGCTTTACCGTAAATAAATCTTCATTTACTCTCTTTTTGTATGATAGACTTTTATTTTATATTTTAAATATATTATCATATATCGTATTATTGTTGAATTTTTTTACACGATTGGTTTTAATTTTAATTAAACAACGTTTGTTTTTTAATGCGTTTTATTATTCATTTATTCGAAAAAGTAGTGCTGTTGCAAAATAGAAGCAAACGAAATAAATAATCTTAAAAGGAAAAAAGTTCAAATCGAAGCAAGAGAAGCGATTTCGCGAATAGAAATAAATTTGCTGCGTGTAAGTAAATAACAAATTTGCTTCAGACAAGTTTGTTATTTACTTACACGCTATGATTTAGCGAAAGATAGTTACATTATTTTATTTCATAATCAAATATTAATTAGAATAACTTATTTAATTGGAGTAATTAATTCCGGAAACAATTTCGTGCAGTGATTCAAAGCGATGATTGCTTTTGTTAAATAAATAAATCATATTTTAAATACAGCACTTTTTAATACAATTTAGAATATGCTTGATTATGAAAAATTATTAGAATATGCTTTATTATGAAACGCTTTTAATTAAAATCATTAACAATTCGCCATTTTTTATAACAGTTAACAATTCACGCGGTGCATTACATAATTGCATTATTGTAGTTTAATACTTCCCAGCAAGCAGCGAATAATACAGTAATATTGCAGTAATATTTTGCTACATGTTGCAAATATTTGCACACTATTACAATTATATTAAATATAACATGGAAGTGTCACAATAATATTTCGCGAAATATTATTATGATATTTCTTTGTAACATAAATTATTAAAAATATATTAACATTTTCAGTTATATATTAAATATTTTATAACTGAAAGATCGTTCTTAATGTCTCTTTTTCTTCTTCTTATAATGGCTGATATAAGATATGCGATATCGAAAAACGGTTACCCCAAGAAAAGTTACCCTCACGTGGAGAAAAAATGCCATTGAACTAACCTCAACCTCGCAGTTGAAGCTTGAATGTTGAAACAAGAGCGAATACTGTAAAGTCAAACGCGAATGCTTTTGAGCCAATAGCATTCGCTGTTGATTCAACAGCGAATGTTGAATCAACCGTTAATGCTTCTACTGCAAGTTTGCGGTTGATTCAATGGCATTTTTTCTCCTCGTGCTGGCATGCGGGGTAACCATTACCCCGTGGCAGCGGTTGCTCTTCAGTTGACGTAGAGCAATTCGTCCCTTTATGGTTGTGCGGCAAATTTTTCCGGGTAATTCGAAAAATTTTTTTCGAAGTGAGTGTAAGAATAGTACATTACATACCAAGGGCGCTTACGCCCCAGGTGAGTACAGCGTTATTTGTGACAAGGGTGAGGGGCATTATTGCCTTGGGGCAATAATGTATTCATTATTGCCCAAGGGCGAACATATCCATTATTGTCCGCGCTCGAGGAGCATAATAGTACATTTGCAATTAGTTACTATATATATAACATGGTAAAATTGACTACAATTCTAGTATGTTGTGATTTATTACAATCTTTTCAAAATGTAACATTTCTGCAATGTTTTTTTCAATATTCGTGCATATTCTACGCTTATGGGGTTCTTCTATCCTTTTGTACCGCCAAAATACCATTTTTCGCATTGCACCGCGTCCCTCTCTTTCGCGGAAAATCAACCCCCTCCCCCCGCGTGGTGACGCAATTTTGCCGACACTTTTTGTTTCGCAAAGAATTTTCGGCACCCGGCATCGGGCCAGATCGAGCGTGACCCGTGCACTAATTCGATGCAGCTTGAACCCCTCGATTGCCCCCTTCCCCGCTCCGACGGGCTCACAAAAAGAATCGTTACACGCGGGGCGATCACCCTCGGCATGTTATTTCCGAGGTGTATATTAATCGCCGGCATCGTCATCGGCCCCGACACGACGTTGTGACAGCGACGAGTGGGCGACGTGCATTCACGGCCATGGAAATTTATGCAAAAGTGTAACCGATATTGTTCGATTAATATTCATCGTGAAAAACAGCCGCGCCCACCTGTCCGTCTCGTTTTGCGAGCGAAAAAAAGCGCGAGCGCGGCGGCGCTCGCAAAAAATTCGGGCATTGGGTGGGAGAGTACAGAAGGAGGGGTTAGCGGGGGTACGGGGAGTGGGATCATGTGGCGCGAGCGGCGCACGAACATTCAATCTCCAGGCTTTATTTTGCCTCGAAGGAAATTGCGTTTTTTTGCCCGCGCGCGAACGGCATTGTTTATGCGTCTCGAAAAAAGCGCCCCCTGGGTTTTTGCGCTCGTTTTTCGACGGAGACGCGTCCTTTCTCGTGGTAATTTTTTAAGTGCCAGTTTTATGGCCAGTTGGTGTAGGATTTTGGGAAAGGGCAGGGGAGTTTGGGAGGAAG
Source organism: Ceratoteleas bidentatus (assembly GCA_022817645.1). NCBI lineage: Eukaryota > Metazoa > Arthropoda > Insecta > Hymenoptera > Scelionidae > Ceratoteleas > Ceratoteleas bidentatus. The sequence goes on from JABFPB010005721.1 coordinate 10,784, forward strand.
GGTGGAGGGTTCGGTGTTAGGAGGTTATGTAATTTGTTTTTCAACATTTTTTGAATGAAAGTTGTGAAAGTAAATGAAAATGTTTATAATTTATGACGTCAGATTTTTGACGTTCGACATGGCGGATCCAGTATGGTGGGAAAAATATTGAAAATTGTTCGTGTATGTTTGAAACTTGAGTCTTTAGTTAAGATGAACATAATAAACGACGCGTATTTATGACTACAAGTTTTTTATGGCAATGTCACTTTGTCAATATATTCTGTCATGTATGGACAAAGTGACGTTGCCCATACAACATTAAGAACTCCAAAATGATCCTGATTTGAATCAAACTAAATGCTAATAGTCAGTTTATTTTGACTAACAAAACATTTTATAAGTTAAAAAGTGATTTTGGAGGTTCAGTAAGCTAACTTCCAGCAATATTAGAATTTCTCAAATAATAATTCTACCCAAAAATCCAATGACCTAAATACTTTAGTTTAAACAATATTTTTAATAACGAAATAAATACAACAAAAATTTGTCGAATTTATTACTTGTTTTAATTTAATCAATAATGTTGAACTAAAAATTTGTCGAATGTATTACTTGATTTAATTTAATCAATAATTTTGAAGTATTTTTAGTATACCGAAAAAATATTATATTTCTATCGTAAATAGTGGGATAAGAAATAACGGATACAACGCCGCACCGTATACGTGAAACATCGAATTACTTTTCTTCCACATTGTACTTTGCATTACTAAAAATATCTACTCAATTATTTAAATATACCCTGAAAACATAGTTTAGCATACATGGTATTAGCATGAAATTTGTATAAGGAGTATGTGCACATGTGTGCGGGAGTTTAATGCAAGTAAAATTATTTTCTCTCCTTCTCTGAAAAATGGTTTAAAATAACATTTTCAATTCGCTGCCCAAAAACCTCTTTTTACAAAATTCAAAAATTAGATTTGCAGTGATATTCTGACATGTAAAAACCAAATTTTTTTATCGACCTATATTTCTGCACAAAAAGCTTATTTTCCTGTACTGCGGAACATAGCGAAACAATGAGACAATAAAGTTTAATTCGCAATTATACAGCGTCGAATGCCTTAATAAGTTCAATAAACCTCATTATCTACATTTCCTCGAGAACGAGCGTACCACTATTCAGCAATAACAGACGGTTCAATCGAGCCTTTCGTTTCTCACGTTTCGGAAGTAAAGATTTAATTCCCTCTTTTTGCCTCGGAAAAAAACCATTTATTTCGTGCAGCCTGCGCCGTTATAATTTATGTTACAAATTTCGCCAAATTATCACTTAATTACACGGAAAAGATTGGAGGCGCGGTTATTAAGAAGAATGGGGCTTATTTGATGGGAAATGCAATTAAATCGAAGGTAAATAGAATTTATCAAAAGAACATATTTTATTCGGTGGGTTTTGCGAAGGATAATGACAAGTCGAACATCGTAATCTGATTTCATTTTTATCAAAGTGAGGTAAAACAAATGAGATTCTGCAATGGAAAGCTCTGTGTAGAATTAAACGATATTTCTCTAATTTATGCAAATCCGGATTCGTTCTCATGTGAACATAACCTCTGAATAGTCGACTTTTTTAAATTGCAAGATCGACTTGTCAAATCTATTTTGTAAATGTCTTAAACATAACTTGCATAAACAATATTTTTATACAGTTCCCGTCCTAGGTATACATGGGTCATATATGACAGACTGTTGTCATATTGATGCCATATCAGTAGTTGCCATTCCCTTGCCATTTCGTTGTCTGGCAACACGATGGCAAGGGAATGGCATTAATATGACAACAGGCTGGCTTGCGATAATGATCCAGACTTTCATTTTTCTACACGGGTTCGCAAATGTGACATATTTTATCTACCCTTGGATATGTTTTATCACGCATGTTTTATCTATTCTTTCTGCTGTATACGTTTATGGTCACTTTTATGTCTTAAAACAAATTCAATTAGCTGAATATCAGAATGAAGCTGAAACTGGTAGACTATTCAAAAAGTAGCGGTTCTTAACCCAATTCAAAACTAATTTTTCAACACAGTAAAAAACAGGCATTAAGACACACGAAAAAGCGTCTTAATTAGTGAAAATTGTCTTAAATTAAGACGCAAT
>JABFPB010005722.1:0-12926 GCA_022817645.1 Ceratoteleas bidentatus
AAGTCACATTAAGGTCACATCCGAGTCACTTTTTCAAAATCACATTTCAGTCACGCTGAGGCGGTAATTGTGACCTATTTGTGAGTCACAGGTGACTCACTTGTGACTCTCTCTTGACTCTCTTGTGACGTCACTGCGACGTCACAGAAAAAAATTCTGGTTGATTGGGTATATTATTCTCTTATTTATTATCTTAATGTATACATGGCATGCATATATAGACATGTATGTTCACATATGAACATGTATGTCCATATACACGAAATTTATGGCGTGGCAATATAATATCCTGTATTTATGTAATTATGTATACCATATCTTGTGAATTCTCAATCATTTAATAATTATAACAATCGGATTCCACTCTTATAATCGTACATTTCTAAGACTGAAGGTCACCGGCAAAAGTCACTTCCAGATAAAATAAGATTTCAAAAAAAGGGCGCGAAAAAGAGGAGCGAACAGCGAAAATGTAAGAAAATGGTGGTGGTGAGGTGGCGGGTCAGGAGGGGGGATTCGGTCGGGCGACGTCGACGCCGCGAGCGCGGAAACTTTTTCGATATTACTCTGTAAACTAAGAGTGGATGAAAGAGTAAAAAGGAGGAATGAAGTCCGATTCCGAATGACCCCGGGCCTGGCGCCTGTCGGCGAAGTTTTTGTAATTGAAAAATATTTCAGGTTGCCGTCATTACCGAGTTATGCAGCCTCGCGGAACAGCGATCCGCGAGGACTACGATAGAGTGGATCTGCGTAAGCATGTTAAATTTGATGAATTTCGTTTCGTCGCTACATCGCGGAGGGGCGAGGAAGGGGCAAAGGGGAAAGAGTGCGACGAACAAAGGGAGGTGGATGGGAGATGAGATTGCGTCGCGATGGGAGGTTCAGGGGATTCCGCGTGCTTGGTGCACTTTTTAATCACAAGCCCGGGATGGAATGTTTGCGGGATTCCGCGGTGGATTCTCCAGGGGAGGCCAGTTTCGAGGGAAAAATGATACGGGGTTTGTGAATTGAGTTTTGGGTACAGGAACAGGGTCTTTGGAAAGGGATTCTTGAAAGAAAACGGCTTCTTTGAAGAGGCTACTTTCAGGTAGATTCCTAGTTGATTTAAAGTAGACAAAATGGGATGTGATTAAACATCTCTAGTAACATCCCTAACAGACACACATCTAAAACACGTAGATTCGATGTGGAATCTACGTCGAATCTACGTCTGAGTGTTTCTCGACGTAGAATCCACATGGATTCTACGTTCGATGTCTATATGGGATGTTTTGAGCATGCAATTCGAGATACTGAGTTAGAAATGTGCAAAACTGAAATAAGGAGTCATGTGAGTATAGGTAGAAGGCACCTACATGCATTAAAGTATTGAGATAGTGTTTAGATTAATTTTTACTAAGGGTATGCTAATTAGAATACCCGACTAAACTCGGGTTTCAACATTCATATCGTATCGTTATCTATTCCTATTTATTTACCCTTGAATATCTACTACTGATATAAACATTTTGATACTATAACAGAAATACTAATTTGGATTCTCATTCAGAAAAGAAATACTCATTATGATTCAAAGAAATGTATAACTAGAGTACAGAGTAATTTTTTTCTCGAGTAGAGTGTATTTCCTACCATCGGTTTCTTATATAAAATCAAATTCTCCAGTCTGTCTAGAAAAGTGTATTTTAAATCTATTATTAGCGAAAGAGGCGCAGATATCGTAAAATCCGATGCGCTTTGAGGGTTACAATACCATAGACGCGAGCTTTCACATAAAAATGTTGAATGAAAATCATGAAAAAATTCTGCTTTCTCCTTAGTAATCTAATAAAAGTCTATCGATCAGAAGTACATCAGCCTTTACCAATAATTACTTTCCAACGAACATTATTTATTATTGACCTAGATTTAATAACTCATTAGCTTTCGTCCGTTGCGACTGAAATTTGTTCCTTTCCGCGCGAAATGTTTAATTTAAAAAAAATTATGAAACACGATCCCGCTGCATAGATCGAAAAAATACGCGAGTTATTCAATCGCTGTAAATGGTGCATATTCGCTTTATATTAAATCGAGAAGTTTGGAACTGGAAACACGATATCTCTGTTACACTTCAAATATTTTACAATAGATTATTATTTTTAAATCTGCGAAAACGACGAAAAATCTCATCCCATTTCAGCGTTACAACTTTGTTGACGATAATTCACCGCGGAATCAAATATAACTTTAATTACAATGAAAAAACTGTGTTTAAATAACACGCTTTTCAACCTGCCCCGAATTAATTCATCAAGCAAACGAACCCATTTTTCCCTGCAAAGCTAATTTCCCAATTATAAATTTCTCCTACTCCCCGAGTATAATTAACATCGAATTTTTGCGCCGAGCTGAAACAAGCGGGAACACTACGCCCAAATCAAATTCCACGCATCTCATTAATTCCATACGGATTAATCCGGATACGCTGCTTCGTAATACCTCGCGTCAAATAACTTTTTGCCTCCCAGCTGAAGTTACATTTATTGTTCGTGGCTTTGTTAATTAACAGGGCGATTCTCAAGGTCGATTTTTTCCAGTTATTGGTACTAGCAGAATAGCGGACTTTTATTGAAAATTAAAATAATGGCTACAAAAATCGGCATTTCAAAAAGCATTTCAAAAATCACGATAATAATTTTGTTTTAATTTGTTAGCTATTTTCACTTTCAGTTGAAAATCAGTTGAAAATCCATAAAAATTCTCTACAATGCATTTCTTCTAATCCCAATTCTAATAAATCCGAACAAAATCCGGATTTTCGGGACTTTTTAGACAAAATCCGGGAACTCGGGATTCTACGGGAAAGCCATTCGAACCAAGTCGTCAATCATTTTGAATAATGACGCGCCGTGATATTGCGCCGCCGAATCGTCGTCTGATGCGTTTTTAATCAGACGCGAGTTCGCAATAGGATGGTGCGCGTAACCATAGATAATGAGGGACCGTTAGACAATGGCGGCGTTACGTAATTGCACTTTGCGCGAAAAAGCTGAGCCTCGGTATTAATGGTCGGAACTGCATTGCGCGGGACAAGGATTTGTGACAATTCCGCAGTCGAGTGCAGCGCGGCGCGCGAATGTATTGTATGTGAAAGCGTGATTAAATGTTTAACGAATTCGTTACCGTGACGAGACACGGTGAAAAAGTTGTTTCGAGAGCGGAGTCAATCGCAGATATTTCGCCGTCACCGTTGTCGTTTCGGGTGAAGAGGGCGCGCGAGTCGAGGATATGGCAGATCATCGGAATCGAAATCACGAATCTTTGATTTGGGAGGCAGTGACGTCGAGAGTTGGAGAGATTCTTATGAGGGGCGATGAAGTTTTTGGTTATAAAGAATAGTTTTTTGTTAATTTTTTCGGGAGAATGAGTATAACAATATAGAAGACGCTGTGATTAAAGAATTTTCCCCAATTGTGGATTTTTAATAAAATTTTTTCCGAATTTTCTATTTCGTGTTGAACAAAAAGACTTTGAGGTTTAGCCTTGCTGTGAATCCCAAATATATTTGGCTTACTTTGAATCGTTTTTACTATTCAGTTTCAGTTGATAAATGGTAAATAATTTCGCAGTTTTATGTTTCATTTTCTTCATATTTAAATTGCAGCTACTTGTTTCATTTTCATTCAATCACTTTGTCATTTTTACTGCTTCAAAATCTATACATCACGTTTACACGTGAAACTCATTAACGAGTATCCATATACAGCTTGCTTTTCATTACCGATTTGACGTCGATCGAATGTTTGATCATTAGTACTAGACCCACATCAGTATCAGCGTTACGGTCACCTTAAATCGAAACGTTTATGTGCGTCGTAAATTTGATGCGCCGATTTCGATTTAATTACGCACTTACGATTCATAATTAATTGCCAGTCTGTCGTTTCTGCCGGAATCTCGGTGTTCGTAACTCATCTTTCGCGTCGAAAAATGCATGATTCATCGAGCATTTCGCACGCACGCGTGAACTTCGCAAAGCATAGATATGTATTCGACCATTACAGTGCGGATGTGTCAAAACTCGTTTAAACTTGCTGACAACTTCGGCTGAAGGGAGGTTACAGACGTGAACGACTAAATATGCATTATTATGAAAAATTGCTTGAAATAGTCATAAAAAGTGGAAGCAATTGAGGCAAGTTTTAATCTGTGGTAGTATAATTATTTAATTTCATTCTCATTTTTTTATATCGTTACGGTAGAAAGTATGGGCGGTGTGCCAAGACGGCGGATTGATAGATGCAAAGTTGGAAAAGTTTGCAAATTATAAACGATGAATAATTTGGAGAATAATTCCGATTTAATATAGTATTTAATAATTTAAAGTAACTCGGATTCAATTGTTATACTATGTAATTAAAACTATTCAAATATTGGTAAATCTTTGAAAAACATTGAAAAAAACTCGGGCACGTTCAAATGTGAGATTTCTGACTTTTTCAGAATGTGAATGAAATACACTCGTTGCAAGCATTGAACAGTTTTCAAAATGTTCTTTTTTAAGAATTTTTTAAGTGTTTTCAGATATTTTAAGAGGGTTTTAGAGAGTTTTAGAGAACTTTTAAGAACTTTTTATTTCGAAAATTGTTTAGATATTGCGTTCCTGCTAGAGTAAAGAAGTTAAAAACCCATCTACAGATACGGTTTTTAATCAATGCAATATCATTCCCTAAATAATAGATTTAATGTCAGACGACTATTCACCTCTCCACCCTTTTTTATCTCCAATTTCAGTTACTCTTCGCAATCTTTTTTTCGCAAAACGTAATTTTACACCTTCATATTATTCTCATTTACATTTTTCTCAACCTTTCACCATTAACAACATTATTTCAACAACATTCAACATTTTGCCAATCAATCATTTCTCCCTTTCCTCCCCCCCAAATCCCCCAGCTTTGACTCCTCAGAAACCTCCCTCCTCATTTCTTCACCCTCACAAACTCCCCTCCTTCTCCTCTAAAAATTGCGCTCGCCTTGAAAAGCGGCGCCGGGGCATTTTACGGCGGCAACTGCGCTCCAGTTTGCTGATGCATCTTTTAATGGTGTCGTTATCTGCCGGCATCATTCGCGCTCGAAAGTTTCATGCGTTTAGTATCGCGCACTCTTACCGTGCTCTTTAACATGCGCGCCTACACGTACCCAGTCAAAGTGACGGCGATACGGGCGCGAGTGAGACGCCTCAGAGTTTCCAGATAATAATAATTCCATGGAAACGGCTCACCCGTTCTTATCATAGTTTCAAGAGCCGGAGAACTAGCAGGTTCTTCGTAGCTTAAATTAGATTCCAGCGGTTCACTTTAACTCCACTGAAGAGCCGTTCATCGCGTCATCATTGCGCGTCGCTATATCTGCGCGTATTTCTGCCCGTTCATCTCTAACTGCTTGCAAGAATTTCCTTTGACGCGAATTCCCGGCATTAACGAGATTGATGAGCGAAACGCTAACTTTATTGTTGTTTCAAAGGCCGACTTTATTTCGCGCCGCCTTCCCGGCCGATTTTTCCGCCGTCGCTCGCATCCTAATGGGATTCGAGGAGTCGCGTCCGATAGGCGGATTAACTTAAACACTCTCGCGATGAGGAGGCTTAATCGTTTCCGCGTGTCCGGATCGCACGTGCAGCTTTCCCCGGATTGTTTAACGAAACTTTACTCGGGATTCATATTTTTGTCCGTAAATCTCGGCGGAGAGAGTTTGATACAATTAATTGAATTGCGCGAAGAGTGCATAATTTATGAGCGAGCGGATGAATAAGTCATTGGATGGAACTAGGATCAGAAGTTGGCAAGCCGACTTACGTCTTAGGAGGGCAGTGACGATAAAAAGGCAGACTTTTTATCGTCAAACAACCGATTTTGTTAACAGTTCGGATAAGTGCAGAAGTTTAATGCTCTGTTACTCCCTCTAATAACAGCAACATTCCACAATAATTAAATAAAAATAGTTTTTAATCTTTAATATAAAGTAAATTTAATATTCAAATCGGTTCTATCACTTGTACCTTAGAAGAAAAGAATTCTTACAAAATGTCTTAACCTCTTCAGATCTGAAACCATCATAAGTATAAGTTTAATATAAGTTTTTTCAGTATAAGTTTATTATAAGTTTAGTATAAATTTGAATAAGACGAAATCCGCTTGTGTCGAGCAAAATTGCGATAGGAGCAACTCTTCATTAAGGTGGGGATCCGTTTGTGAAAAGCCGGCGCAGGTTTTGTTGCCCCGAGTTTCCATGCCGGCTGAATCTCTATCACGACGAATGATATTTCGCAGAGTGTATAGTGCTCGATACGCATTGCACCTGCAATGGCACATTTCAGTTCGGCTGCTTTTATCCGGCGCTTTGATAATGCCGATCGCCCAAACTCGGGTTGATTCAATTCATTTCGATCCAATGTCAGTCCATTCAAATCCTTTTCTACGCCGGGTCTCAGAACAATTGACACTGCGCTCAAAGAATGAAAACAACTTTAGTTGAAGCTTCTGGAACCGGCAATTCCATTAAGCGAGATTATTTCGAGAAGTGGTCACTTACGGACATAACGTCCGCAGGCTGAGTGTACTTTTATGAAGTTAGGCTGACAAGTGGTTATATGCACCGAAGTTATCAAAACCCTGCACAAATTTGATTATGAATATTTTTTTAAATATCCAAAACTACCAACCTAAATTTTATCAATATGAGAAATTGAAACTGCAGGAGACAGTACAGACACTCAATGATTCAAAAAACTTTCAGGCTGAATATCACAAAACTATAACCTGCTGCAATATACTGGGATAAGTTGGAAAAAAGGATTATGAACTAAAAACCATGAATTTACTCTAACACTCCGAAGAATCCACATCTTCTCCTCTCCCCTTCATTTTTCAAATTCCCTAAACACGATTCCATATTAGTCCACTCTCCTATCCCGACTACATTCCCATTTCTCTCAATCCCAAAATGCACCCACATTAGTCTCCACCGACCGTTCCTCCCGACTTCAATTACTCTCCGACCAATTTTCCCGGACCTCGTGCAGCCCCGTACCGACCACTTGGTCTTCCGCGAAACCACCCCGAAGTCGCAAAACACCAGCCACTGCCGGTACCGAACTGCGCGCCATCTGCCGGCATTCCATTTTTGTCGCCGCTGGTTTGGCAGACCCGTTGACCAAATTCGTCTCGAATAAGCCCTCAAAGACGACCTAATTCGTCGGCTCATGTTCCGTAAGAAGCGTTCATGGCTTTTTTCGAGCCAGGACAGCTCCAATTAAGCGCTGCACACTTCAAAGCACACTTTCCCGCCATTTCTCCGGCTCTCCCGCGCAGCCCCCTGCCCCGCTATTCAGCACTAATTCAATCAACGGGTACAGTGGCTCGACTATCTCGTTCGTTAATGCGCGTATCGATCGATCGGCAACTTTGTTGCTGAAAAACACAGCCGCGCTCATGTTCACCTTCTTCGAGGATGATCAAACGTTTTCGCGAGTCTTTTTTTGGCACGGACTTGGCTGGATGACTTTCTGGGACGATCAATCACTGGCCGGGAAGTTGGTCCGGTTGGGCAAGGAAACCGAAAGTTTTAATGGGGTTCGAATTGAGAGTATTTGGTGGGCGGGTTTGTGGAGGAGTATGAATTATTGATAGTGAATGGAGCTGACACTTTGGTGTGAATGATTTTGTTGCGAATTTGCTGTCTTGATGGAGATACAAACTCGTTTAGAGTCGAATCAAAAAAAACCTTTTTTTAATTTTAAGGGGGTCCTAAAAAATTCTAGAGAAATATATGTCTGTTTAAGAAGCTAATTTCAATGTTCTATTCCAATCTCATTTAAATCCGAATTGTAGAAAAATATTTTTTAAATTTCCTTCCGGGTCCAATGTAGCCTAATTTGAGGTTTTTTGTAAAGAAAAGAGTAAAGGAGACAAATCTCAAATATTTTGGCGTTGCTGATACAAACAGTGTCTCAAAAAAAAGTTTTACCAAGAAAAAGTCCAAAGATGTTGCAATATCTCAAAATAGCAATACCAAGAGACATCTCTTTTTCTAGAGTTTCAAAACATTTGTTCCCTCACTCTCTCTCTTTCCCTCTGAAAACTTACCGCCCAACTGTAGTTCCGCCGAAGCCTGCGCTGTGTCGCCCTCAGATCTCCGAACGATGCACTGATACATTCCCCTGTCCTCCCGACTGATACCGGTCAATTGCAGCAGCTCGGATTGTCTGCCCGTACCCGGCAGTTGTCGGCCGTCTTTGTACCAAGTGATGAAATGCGCGCCGGCTTGCGGATGAGTTCCCACTTCGCACCGGAACTCGGCGTTTCCGCCCAGATGTACGCTCAAAAGCGCCGGGGTCACTTCCACGTGCAAAGGAGCAGTTACGACCAGCCTGTAATCGAGCGCCGCTTCATTCAATTTCATGATCATTTTCAGCGTACTTCACCCGGCCTTTGTGTCGTCGCGAAATGAACGCCGATTGGTCGGTTTACGGTTCGTTCAGTTGTTGCTAGTTTTTCCGACAAAATTGGTATCGGGACGAGGAGTGTTTGTTTCGTTCGTCGTATATAGGATTATTGTATAGAACTATGTTAAAATGAGTGTTCTCATGAGAAAGTAGGAATACACTGAAAAAACTAACCAAAAAATGCGTTTTGAATGAAAACAATTCCTTTTAAATGAAAAGGATTCCTTTTCTGCCAAAATGATTTCTTTAGTGCCAAAATGCTATATTTTGGCCCAAAAGGATATTTTTAACAGTGTATACTGGTCATACAGGAAACATATATTCCCAATATATTTTTTATAAAAATATCTTGCAAATCTATTACTCCCAAACCTCCTTAAGGCAAGTACAACCAATGTTCAGTCGAATATCTCTAACAAGAAAAGCATCGAGTTTATGGAAATCATTCGAATAAATACGACTCATTACACATTTCTCCGCTGCGCAAAAACATAATAAAACGCAATCAAACCGAGCTCCAGATGGCCCGCGGCGGAACGACAATGACAGACGAAATTGGCGGACGTTCATGTAATTAATTATTCCTTTATTACGCGAGACATCTGTCGGGAATTGCTAATTGAAATATCGACGTACGGAATCGTGCAAAGTACGTGTCTGTGTTTCGAACGTGCATTTCGCGAACCGCCGGCAGACGTTTGATAAAAAAGTTGAAAAGTCGGGTTGGATTGCACAGCAACTTTCGTCGACTTAATTACCTTATATCTGAGCTCGCTTCGCCGCCGAGATTCGACGCCAAACAACGGTACACCCCGCTATCTTCGAGCGTAACCGCCTCGATCGCGAGCACGGAACCCAGTAACCTGGTTCGCGGGCCCGATAACACGAGCATCGGTTCCGCGCCGGTCTGGGCGTACCATCTGCAACAAAACGAAACATCCATAATTCATCGTGCCGGAACTTTCATTCCACGGCAACTAAGATCCCGCGATTTTGCGAGTCGAATTTCCCGCAGAAAGTATCCGATAGAGCGCCGATTGTTCAGCGAAATGAAACGGTGCATTGGTATAAAAGGTGGCGGTTAATTTTGCTGTTTGTATTGGGAGAAAGATTATTAAATGAAAGATTATTAAAATATGAAATGAAATTCACACAGCGAAAAGTGAAGAGGATCAAAGTTTGATCAGACGGAGATCACCTTTTGGTATTTTGGTATTTCTTCACTTTTTAGTAAAAAGTGAAGAAATTAAGCTGGTGTAGTTGATTCTAATGGGAAAAGTAATAGATTCAGTGATTTAGTTGAAATGAACGATTTTCAAAATAGTTTCTTGAGAAACATTACTTTGGGCTGAAGTTCATTCCAAGATAGATCTTAATATTGATATCTACTGCAATAAATTATAGTTTTACTAAGAAAATGTCAATCAGTTTAATCTATTGCATAATTGACTCAAACCAACTTCAGTCCGAGTTCAACCACCTTCTGATCAGTTATTTACCACCTTAACTAACCGGGTAGCAAATTCAGCAGAGAACTACTGTCCATTCACCTCAGCCCAGACTCCACAAAGAGTCTAATCAATTTGGAAACGATATCAAGAAATGACACTAATACAGAAGTATCGAACAAAGGAAACTGAAAAGATCTGCAGCTTTCTTTCCGCTTTGGTTCCCGGCCGTGCAACTGGCAATTGTTTCCGGAGGCGACGTTTCAGCTGCCACGTCGCATTGTGCCTTTGTGCAACAAAAGATTTAATTTCTTCAGAAATACATTTTTGACTTGCTTTGAGCCTACGCGCAACGTAAAAGTGACATTCCAAAGAATATGGAACGCTTTGTCGAAGATATCTCGACATATTTTCTTTGCCAGTCCAACTTTTTAAATCTCTTTCGCGAGAGTCGTATTTTTTTCCGTAGCTGTTTGTGTTTATTCGGACAACTTTATTGTAGAAATGCAATACCGGATTCGGTCACGGGAAGCGCATTTCCCGCGCAATAAAGAATCGACGTCGTCTTTGCCCGAAAAAATCGCTCGCGGATGACGCGACACGCGTATCGATGTTTGAAGCGACGCGATATTGAACAGATTGTTTCGGGTAACGGCGAAAGATGTATCGCACGGATGAGTATGAGGTATTGTGTTCAATTGGGAACTATGAATTTCAAATAATTTTTGCCGTTTAAAATATGACTAGTCGGAAAAGGGCGACGAGAAATATGGCGAACTTCAAATTGAGTAACGAGAAACGGTCGACAGGATGAGTGTCATTCGGTTTCCAATGACGTGTCAGCATTAATAATAATCATGGGCTGGTAGCGAAGTGATTCTTGCGGAAAGGCGGACACCGGAATTCTGTTTAAAATCGGCCCTTTTACTTTAATAGTTATGACGTGTTTACTTTGAAAACGTCAAAGCGACTGTCTGTTTGAAGGATATTTGTAAAAGTGCCGTTATTTTCAAGCTTTTATGTGTAGTACAGATGTTTTTTCAAGAACTGCTAACGTATCACAAATTATAATTTGGCAGTTCAATAATTGCAATAATTATAACAATTGCTAACTCTATATCAGTAAATACCTACTGAATAGTAATGATTACTTAGTGAATTGTAATTGCTGTTAGTTCTATTCCGTTCATAATTATTTTACCTGTTCGAAATAGGACCTATTCCAAAAAAATAATTATCAACCGAATGGTGATGATTTTCTAAGTCGTTGCAGAAACTAGTTTTCAAGGAGAAAACAACCGTAAACATTCAAATATTTTTGCACGAACAAACACCTTTCTACCCAAACATCCAATATTTCACCCTGACAAGACGACCAAACAAAACCTCGAGGCAAAGACAATTTTTCGTCGCCATCCATTAGTCTGAATTAGGACATTCCGCGGCTCTAAGAACACCAACATATCTCCATTAAGAAGTCATCTAGCCTCCAGTTAAAAACGCATTAGCCCCTAATGATCGCATTACTTTACACGTGACCCACGTGTGTCGCATTTTTGCCAACACCCGCGTCCAACGGCCCTGAAACTCTTGGCCAATTCTTTATTTCACTTTGCTTCCTAATTCCGAGTTAATGCTCAAGATCCGGCAACTTCCCGGCTCAATATTTCCGTTCGCACGAGCGCGCGGACAGTCCAACTTAGACCCGGAAGAGGCAACGGAAAAAAGCACGATGCAGCCACTCGATTGCGCGGCAGCGAGTGCTACAAGCGGAAGCTCCCAGGTTCGGAAAACTCGCTTACTTCGCTCGGTCATTGTATCGAGTTACATTACTTCGCTTTCGCGCGTCAAACGAACTGTCCAACCACTTTTTTCTTAGACATTTTCGGTCGCGTCTTCTCGAGTAACAATAAGTGTCGCGCGCAAATATTTAGACGAATTGCGACGCGAACGATGATTGAACTTTGTCGAAATTGCTTTGCTTTTGGGGTCTAAACAAGTAGAACTGAAAAATGTTTGAGGCAGGAAATACGGATGAAAGTTACTGTATTCATAAGACAAACATAAAATGTGTGTAGTTTGAAGTAAATAAAGGTATAAAGAGTGAATCCTACATTTTAAAATCGATTTAAACACATCTTCTATCAATTGTACCCTGGCATAAATGAAATTTCGAAATCGAATGTGGAATAGTGATAGACAATATGCACTATTGGTCATACATGTATTTTGGAAAAAAGTGGTTTTGGTGCATGAATGGGATAGATCTGTGCTATTTGGTATTCGAGGCAGAGACCGGATGTCTAATAGCACACTGATCGATACGGTTTGCGCGTTGGATAGACGTTAATATATTATAATCGCGTGGCGATTGGTGAATGGAATGGGCGCTTGTTTAGCGAGGAGCGACGGTCGCGGGGCGATTGTTTGCGAGGAAAAACTGGATCGCGGGGTATCAGATGTTTGCTCGAATTTGTTGAAATGTTTGTTGCGGCAAGTGCGTTAGTCGCCGGGAAACCAATATTATTCTATTATCCGACGAACGGGAGAGCACTTCGTGCGCCGCAATAAACTTGTGATAATAATAAGAATGTTCGTACTTAAATTTCCGGAACAATGTTGTGAGAGCTATTTGGCCGGAATAATATTGGAGATATGGTAATTGGGTTTAGCCGATCAAATAGTAATATTCGTAGGGTATTCTATGAATGTTAAAGCAATTGAACGTGATATTTTGATATTCATTATATTTGTCTCGCGTGTCGATTTGGTGTATTTTTCTACGATCAGATTTGCACCTCGTCTGATTAGATAGATTCGAAATGATAATCGGACGAAGAAAATTGATTCAAATCTTTTATATACTCCATTCATTATGTTTATTATATTATTACAAACTAAAAAAATAAATTATAAAAATTTTATTAACAAATATTGTTTCGTAACAGATTGAGGTTAAAGGCTTTGTAAAATAATAAGCAATGAATATG
>JABFPB010005723.1:0-12932 GCA_022817645.1 Ceratoteleas bidentatus
ACTTCGGTGGAGGTTCCTTATGGAACTTCGGTGGAGGTTCCTTATGGAACTGCGGCGGACGTTCCTTATGGAACTGCGGTGGACGTTCCTTATGGATCTTCGGTGGAGGTTCCTTATGGAATAGCGGGGGACGTTCCTTATGGAACTGCGGTGGACGTTCCTTATGGATCTTCGGTGGAGGTTCCTTATGGAAGTGAGATCGGGAATGTTTTCATGGAATTTGTATGTTTCGGATTCCTTTTGGAATTTCAGTGGAGGTTCCTTATGGAAGGAAACAAAATATTTTAAATAATGAAGGACAAAAATAATGTTCCCTCACTCGGGGCAGGGAAACCCACATTCCTGCACTGACAGATGGAATCGCGGGCTTCCCGCTCCCTCGTAAGGGAAAATATCGGACACGACACGGGGGAATTTCGATTTCTCACTAGTTTCATTCAGAACTCGGCTTCGCCTCGATCCGCAAGTGCACTCTTCAAGTGCAACCTTCTTCAATGGAGAAGGTTCCTTATGGTACCTTCTCCACTGGTCCATAAGGAACCAGAAACACGCAGGTTCCATAAGGAAAATTCCCGATGTCTCTTCCATAAGGAACCCGAAACATGAAAATTCCATAAAGAACATTCCTGTTGTTGCTTCCATAAGGAATCTACACTTAAGTTACATAAGGAACCTATACTCAAATTCCATAAGGAACCCACACTCCACGTCCATAAGGAACCCGAAACATACAAGTTCTATAAAGAACATGCCCGAAGTCACTTCTATAATCGACCTCCACTGAAGTACCTTAAGAAACCTCCACTGAAGTTCCATAAGGAACCTCCACTGAAATCCCTCAAAGAAGCTCCACTGAAATTCCACAAGGAACCTACACTGAAGTTTCATAAGGAATCTCCACTGAAGTTCCATAAGGAACCTCCACTGAAATTCCATAAGGAACCTCCTCTGAAGTTCCATAAGGAACCTCCACTGAAATCCCTCAAAGAACCTCCACTGAAATTCCACAAGGAACCTACACTGAAGTTCCATAAGGAACCTCCATTAAAGTTCCATAAGGAACCTCCTCTGAAGTTCCATAAGGAACCTCCAGTGAAGTTCCATAAAGAACCTCCAGTGAAGTTCCATAAGGAATCTCCACTTAGGTTCCATAAGGTACCTCCACTGAAGTTCTTTAAGAAACCTCCACTGAAGTTCCTTAAGGAACCTCCACTGAAGTTCCTTAAGGAACCTCCACTGAATTTCCTTAAGGAACCTGAACTCAAGTTCCATAAGGCACCTCCACTGAAGTTCCATAAGGCACCTTCACTGAAGTTCCATAAGGAACCCAAAACATGAAAATTCCATAAACAACATTCCCGATGTCACTTCCATAAGGAATCTATACTCCTGTTCCATAAGGAACCCGAAACATGCAAGTTCTATAAACTTCATCCATGATGTCACTTCCATAAGGAACTTCATTTACATAAGGAAATTGGAATTCCATATTCATCCGCCATTGTTTAAGTCGGTGAAGTTATTTAATTCATTTAAATTTACGTAACACGGAGGAAAATGTTGGATTTGTTTTGGTTGTGACAACCAATTTTTGGTTGCGAAAACCAAATTTTGGTCGCCACAACCAAATTTTTGTTGTCGCAACCAACATTTTGGTTGTCACAATCAAATTTTTGTTGTCGCAACCAAACATTTTTCTCCGAGAAGTAAGTATAAAATTCCACGTTTTGGACAATATTATACCACTAAACGTTTGCTTTTTATTGACAGCAACCATCAGTGTAATTTTACATAGATTTGTACCAGTGTATGATGATTGTGATGTACGCTATTAAGACCAGCAACCGCACATTTCTGTATTTATCCGATACTTAGAAAAATGCCGAGGGGAAAAATGCAAAAATCTGACTCAATTATCATGTAAACCTCATTTTTTACCATTTCTGATAAGGTTTTTACAGTTCCAAAGCGAAATTGTTCTGGGGCCGCTACACCATTATTATTCCGCAAGACCCTTTAAAAAATTGATATATTTTAATTACTTGAATATTGCAGGGATTTCACACTTTCTTCAAGTGTTAATGTCATTGGTGTGAATGTATCTGAACACCAATTTTTATGTCAACATTTCATACTTCGGCACTTTTTAATAGCTTCTTATTCACAATTTTAACAGTGCATTCAATAATTATAAAGACTAGAAATGTATCAGAAGATTTTTTAACATAGCTGGTATCGCAGAATATCACAGAATATCATACAATTCTAACTACCCTTTTCCTCACTGTCTGTTGTTCCCAGAATATCCCGTGCCACCACGCCAATATTCGTCTGCGACGTAAATAATTACCGACAGCCGCCCCAATTTCACCGAGCCGTGTGTGATTTCGCAACGACTACGCAAATATTCGCATTCAACATGTGTCAGGAGACCGGCGACCAACCCTGACTTGCCCCGTCAAAACTCACGCCGCGCCCAAATTCGCGGCCAACAATTCCCGTGACAATCTTTCGCAGCGAAAATCGCGCTATTCTGCACTCGCTCTTTCCGACCGCCGTACATAATTTCCGCGCATAATTCATTATCCGCAAGGAGCCGAACGAAATGAAATTGAAATTCGAGCGGATCAAATCCATAATAAATTATCAGGATACTTTCGCGCGTCACAATTACGCTCGTTAATTCCGCACAATCCATATATCAAAAGCTTTTCAAGCTCGGCCTTTAATATGAACTGCGTAATAAGTTTGATATCCTTATACAGACAGGATTAATTGCATTATCGCATGGACTGCGCCGTCCCTTTTTTCGCCGCGCCATTGTTGGCACGCGCGTTAATTGAATTGGGACGATCGTCGCCGCGACGGACACCTTTTCTGCCGCGACTTGCTCGGCCGCGCGAAAACGCGTACGCCTTTCAATGGAAACGAGTGCGGCCCAGTTGACACGATACCGTGAATGCGCCGCGAATACACAATGGACCGAGCGCGACTTTGTACAATGCCGGCACGTCGCCGGTGACCGTGCGATAAATTCGAACGGCTTTTATCAAATGCAGCGCTAAACGTCCGAGGCGATATTGCAAAAGCTTGAAGTCGGCCCGTAAAACAGTCGCGCCAGTTGAACGTGTCCCGATGATGTGCGCTTTTCACTGACTTTTCCACGTCATTCGGCAACTCGCTTCCGCGACAACATTAACAACAATCGCACTAAATCGGAGACGTCACGATAGGACGTACGACAATTAAGAAGGAACTCAAGAACTGGGAGTTTAAAAAAATCTAACAATTTTTTTTGCATATCCAGTACTCTTATTCTTTTTTAGACTTTTATGTAACAAAATCTTATTTTGCTGGTCTAAGTCTTAATAAAGGTACGGTGAGATATAATAGGGGTGCGAGTCCGAACAGGTGTACAGTTTAAAAAGTTTCACTTCACTCGTTCTGACGGACCGCTTGACTAACTGAGAACAACACAAGCACGGCAAAAACTACGTGTTTTATAACTACGACTAGAAAAATCATAAAATTTATCAACATTTTAAATCGATATAACTTACAAATGATGACTAACTTTGAATGAAAATAAATGAAGTTTGGTGTCCGAAAAAATACGAAGTCTCATCTTTAAGGCCGAGTGAGATGATGGGCTATTTAAACCATTCCGATTCCCACTAGGTCCAGAAGAAAAGAAACTCATAAAATACAGAGTAAATTTCGAAAGAAACAATCAAATAATCGTAGTTCTTCCAAATGTTGCAAAATTTAAGTATTATTGCTGTTGGTAAATTTGGTCGACAAAATGTGTTACACAAGTTGCGAAAGTTTAACATTGTTTAAGTGAAAAACAATTTTCTTTTCCTTGACGTGTAATTCTTTTATTTTGTATTGAAAATGGATGCAATTTTGAATCAGAACAAATATGAAGACCCCTTTCATGCTATAGAAAATAATGAGACATTTAAACTATTCTGCTTCAGGACACACCGCAAAGAAAAAAAATTGTTTTCGACATAAAAAATTTTAAACATTGGTAACTTGTATATTGTACCAAAACTTTCTCCGACACAATTTACTATCATTGATGTAAAATTTATTAAATTTGTTATATATTTTGCAAAATTTGAAAAATTTTGACATTTTGTATATTTTGTATATGACTCATTTTGTATATTTTGTGAGTATTTTTTTCTTCGGTTTTGTGGTGGGGAGCGGAATGGCTCAAATGGTTTGTGATTTCACACGACCTCAAAGAGACTTCATATTCTTCGGATTCAAAAATGGATTGATTTTCTTTTGAGCAGTGTATGTCTAAAATGTCAAAAAAGTTAGAGCTTGTTTTCACAAAAAAACTATGTATATGTTTATTGTTCATAGAAAGGTTACATTGTTATAAAAAGGACATACGCTTGGATAAAAATAGATAAAAATATATGAAGAGGCGTCGAATTATAATAGATAACAAAAATATACACATCAAGTTATAGCGAAGGAGCGGCCGCAATCATTCATTAAGACTAAAAGCTCTCAGTAGCAATGCATTTATGACAAAATAATAAATCTTTTTCATATCATTAAGGGAAATCGTGGAGAATAAAGCTGTACCATCAACTACTAGGAGTCAACCAATGAGCTGGCCCGGGTAGTGCGAACTAAGTGAATTAAAGATAGGGCAGACAAAGAGGAAATGATAAATAGTGTCTGAGGTTTGGGGATTACATATAGTACAGTTAGTGTTGGGGGAAAATTTGTAATTGGTACCCTTATAAGAAATATAACATACGTAGTTATTTGCTAGGCGCAGTTGAGCTAGCAATCGCTTAGCCACAAAGGAACAGCCTGATGATAGGTAATCGGGTAGAACACCAGGTTGGTGCATGCCTGAGAACTGGAGTGAGTTCAAAGCAACAGAATCACGATCAAGAGAGTATAATCTCACGGCACCTCAGCCAATGCGCCGAGTCTGTGTTCTCCCATATATCCGCGAAGCTGTCCAACATACTGCTTATCTGGGCCACCCAATTAAGTTTACTGGAGATATTAATATTGCGCTTTACACTGAAAAAAAAGTCTTGCGGGATCGATCAAACTTCCTGTCAAATTTGCAGGTTAAGACTTGGTATAATCACATGTCAAAAACATCGTGGTATCAATAAACCTAGCCCTGGCAAAATCACAGGGCTGGCCTGTAACCGTCACAAGCCTGCAAGATTGTTGATGTTATAGTCTTAACAAGCATGGGGATATAACATGAAAATCCTGCGTTGTTGACATGATAATCTAATGGAAACAACAAAACCAAGTCATGTGACGGCACTCAATAGAAGGACTATGAACTCGACAAGACCTTTTTTTCCGTAGTAGTTCGATTTGGCGAGGCAGGCACCTTCGGAGGTATCGGTCGGGGCTCATCTTCAGTATGTTAATAATCCAGTAAATAGCAAGACGTAAGACTGTAGCTTCAATTTGGTTAAACCAAATTCCAACCTAGCACTGCTGGTACATTCAGGGAGGGAAAAGATCCTCTTAAAATATAACAGCTGCACCATTTCAATCAGATTCGAGTATCGGAGAGCCCAGACAGGAGCTGCGTATAGCAGAGTGGACAAAATAAGAGCATCAAAAAGACGTTTTATTTTCTTTCAATTGTCAGCCCTTAGCTTATACAATATTGCCAAATCCGTACAGACAGCTAACTTAGATCTTTGCACAGCCCTATCACAGGCCTTCTTACCCGAGTAAAACTAGAAAAAATAATACCCAAATACTCATATTATTCTCCGACCACTTCCAATCTCTTGTCGAGGTAAAAGAAGGAATGATTCCCCTCCCCCCCCCCCACCGAACGGTACCACCTTAGTCTTCAACTCATTAACTGTCAAGTGGGACAGCTCGCAGTATTCCTCAAGAGCTCTGATTTTTCTTCAAGTCCATGGGGTAGTCAGCCATACAGTAACATGATTAAATCCAAGTTGCGGTCAATAGGTAAACCGTGAAGATTCTTAGATCTGAAGAAGCAGTCTATATCATACAAGTACATTATAAAATGCAGCGGGCTTAGTACTTCACCCTGTAACACGCCTTCCGTAATTTGGATTTGATCTGAGAGTGTCATCAATTCTAACTTGCAAGGCAGTGGATTTAAAAAAATATTTAAGGAGTCTCACCACCTTTGCTGTTAATCCCAATCCATGTAACTTGTAACAAATCATAAACTGTCGTTCTCCTCGTGGCGAGGTGGTTTTGAATAACTGTCTGCAGAACAAACGCATTGTCCTGACGGGGATTCGGGTAGCAAATTTGTCACCCGCAGCCAAACTAGAAGTCTCTCGTGTATCACCCTCATAAATAGTTTAGCTATGCAATTTACTAAGGCAATTCCTCTATAATTAAGCGGGTCGGTCTTGTCTCCCTTTTTGAAAAGCATTGTCATCAAAACTTTAGCCCATTTTTCTGGGAAGGATTCCTCTCCGAGGATTTTATTAAAGAAAGCGACAAGATAAAATATCCAGTTGTCTGGAAGGTGCTTTAAAAAATCATTTGAGATTTGATCATTCCTAGCTGCTTTTCATGCTTTCAACTTAAGGCTGAACGAACTTCTTCAAATGTGAATTCACGAACGAGAATGGGATCCTGGACTCCAAAGACCAGGGTGTCGTTGGGAATTTTCTTTGGATAGACATCAGCAAAAAAGCGAGACCACGACAGATGAAAGGACATAAGGCAACGCGTGCCAATTTAACCACAGTCCATATGTCCTCTGGCCTCTTCGCATTCACAAATTTCTCAAAAGTGCCTTTTTTGCGATTGACGAGGGATCTGTAACGGATTTAGCCGACAAATATAAACCTTTGTATTAATTCTCAAAATTGTGTCTCCTACATAACTTCAGTGTGGATTTCAAAAACCTTTTGCTTGCTCTACATTCAGCATCGAAGCGACTGCTTTGGCTCTACCAGAGTTACTTAGGGTCGTGAAAATATCAATCTCACTCGAGATTTCTATGATCGCCTCAACAAAGTTATCTTACAGTTCATCCACTGAAGCCGATAAGAAATCGAAGCCCGTTCTGACCGACCAAAGCATAGCATCCTCAAAAAGCCCGGACTTGCTCTGGTCCCAATATGAGCGAAATGTTCGATTGACCGGGTTGCGTATGACTAGCCACGTTATCACTCGTAGAATCGAGTATCAACCTAGCTGAGATAGGGAAGTGATCGGAGGGAGTGGCATGCAGTAAAACGCGAAAGTCCTCAAAATAACCAACGTGATGGATATCCACCCAAACGTAGTCAATAAGACTAGTTCCTTGACGGCTTGTAAAGGTAAACTGACCTTCCCTATCTCTATCAGATCTCCCATTTAAAACTATAAAACCGTTTTCCTCCATAAATTCAGCCAAGAGTGAGCCCAGAGCGTTAACCGTGGAGTCTTTGGATTGTCTCCGTGAAATAAGGTTTCGGTCGACAGTTCTTCGGGTACGCAGTTAGAGGTGCCAATTCTGTTGCCACCTATGATAAACATTTAATTAGGATATTTCCCTCTCGGTTCGCTCAATAAAATGTTCAAGGAGTCCAGCAAGAAAAATATGTCACGATTATAATTAAACTAAACATAACCAACGATAATAGATAGAGAGTTAAAATTAAATTTGCTAAAAATCCAACAGTTGCTGACATCAAGAGTCCCTGAATCCAATTTCTCCCTCCCTATCAACAAAATCCCATCTCCAGCTCGATCCCTCACGGCATTAGACCAAGCATCCTGTCAAAGAGGTGGCACGGAGCACGATCCGGGATTCGAGTAACCCAGGTGTCAGTGACTTCTATAATGTCAGCACGTAACACCTCGCTACAAGGTAGCAAATATTTAAGGCCATTTACATTCAAAAAGCAATTGTAAGACGCCGCCTCGCTAATCCTTTTTTGTATGTACAAGTGGAGTGGATCTCTCCGATCGCTCGAAGTCTTCGGGAGTCGGAAAGGGGTGATTTAGAGTAGTTGATGTGCTGGGAAAAAAGCTATTCTGTATGGGAAGTGTCGGGTTCACATGTTGCTTAAGATATTTGCTAACACGTGATGGTGGAATAAAGTTAATCGGTGGAGCGCAATCCGAGCCACCACTCAAAGGTGCAACTAGTGAACGCGGTACGGCCTCCCAAATTACAAAAGTCTTATTAATAACTAGACCCTTAGATCTAATTCTGACGTTGTTACTCTTCTGTTTTTCCTGTTTAGCCAAGTCCACCAACGTTTTCCTCAAATTCCTCTCTTCTAAGGTCTTATTTGGATCTATATAAATTCGTGTGCCCTTCAAATTAACTCGTTTAGTGGACATAATATTAATTTTAGACGCTACATATGTAGCGTCGACGGATTAGACATAGTAAATAATGATGATTCAGGAACTTTTCTTTATGAAAATTCATGGCCTGGCTCTGATTTTTCTGTTGCATTTTCCATACTGTTTCGGTATAGGTTTTTTAAAGCTGAAACTCTATGTTTCTTTTACCAGGGAAGCAAAAGGATGAATGTCACTTCGACTTTTCAGCAACCGTAGGCAACGAGATTCGATTCATTAATGTCCAGGTCACATTCCGAAGTCTGGTCGACTCACGCTCGGGAATCAGACCTCCAATTTGATATCTCGAGGTTGTTGTCGGATCTCAGACAGGAGAAGTTAGGTCCGGCTGCAGCGGAATGTCTCAAAATGTTAAGTTCGTGCTCAAACTGTCACTCTGGGCGCATATCGAGTGCAATCTTTGCACTTTTCTGAAACAGTTCAAATACTCAGACACCAAGTATCAGTAAACATGTCGACAAGAACACTGATAAATCACTCGGCGTTTACACGCAAGGTTTGTAATCACAGAGTCCAGGGGCCTAAAAAAACTATAACAGACGGTTACGTCTTCTAGTAGAGCATACCATAAAGTTCTAGAAACAATTTTTCTAAGACAAATAATCTATTTCAGGCCCCCAGTATGTCAAATTGTATTCAAATGTGGTTTAACAAGATTAAAACCTCGAAGTGTGTGCTTTAATTCTAATGATTTATAATATTCCACGAAACTTATTAATTTCTAAAGAGCTCAGGGTGGTTAACGAATCTTCCGTTATCGGACGATTTGATTTGGGCGTCGGAGAACCTGCAGAGTTATGGATAAATTAACTAATGGAACTCTCAGAGGCGGAGTTGCATTTCAAAAAGTACGCGTCGCGCCGATTGAACGCTTCCAACGATATTTGTTCTGTCTTCCCTAAAGTGAGACTTTTCAAAGGCTTTTGGCGTATTGCTACTACAAGAAAGTTGCGAACAATCGTTATCAATCGGCGAAGAAATCGCGAAAGATTCGCAGCAATTAACGGTGGATATTTTACGGAATCGGGTTTCGGTGCGGGACTGAGCGCCAGTGCAGCTGTAGATCCTGGGCTTTGATTTATGAATAAATTAACTAATGGACTCAGAGTCGATCATTAGACCGGAACCGTGGATCGGGAGCAAATTTGTCTAATGCACCGGGCGAGTGGAAAAAGTGAGCGCTGGGATCGCTGAAATAGTTGACATTCTTTTGCCGCGATGGCCGCCGCGCGCGGAAAACCGCCACTTAGCTTGATAAAGAAAACAAGCGGCCGGCTACTTTTCATCCTGACTTTCTCGTATTAATCGTCGGAAAAAAACGAAAATTGTGAGACAGTGGAGAGCCTTCGATCGGGCAAAAAGTTGCTCACGGAAATGAAAGCCGGGGAGGGGAGGGGTGCGGCCCGCATTTTGCGATTTCAAGATGCGGGTAGTTTTCCAGCAATTATACTAATGGAGATTTAAGATGAAAAAGAGCGAGGGATATCTGTGTGTCTAAAATGCGCGTAGTATTTGAGGAGTCTGGTGCTGGGGGGGGGGGCGAGGTGTGGTCTGGCGGAAATGCGGCGCGAGACCGTCAAAGTTGTCTGAAAAGAGTTGCTCTGCCTTTCGACGCCCGGGAGGGCGATCGCGTTGCCGAAAATCAGAAGAATATTAATGAATGAGGCCACTGACTCGGCCGTGAAAAGGATGGCGATGTGGATGCAAGAAAGCGGGGAAATAAAGTAAGTATGAATGCAAACCGAGTGGCAAAGAATACTGCCGAGCCGGCCTAATGAAAAGTATACTTGACCGTAACTTTGATCTCACTTTGAAGACATCGTCGAACGGCCGACGACCCTTTTGATTTTCATCGACTTTTTCTTCCACGTGTCTCAACGGGCAGGCAGCAATTTATTCATCTCGAACTGAACGTACGCTTTTTGAGAATGATTCTATCGGGAATCCAATAAGAATAAAATGAGATCAGAATTTGTCGTACGTTCGACGGAGAAAAATACTTGGGTGTTTGTGGCCCTTTGATTTTGATAGTGATATTCAGCTCGTTATTATCGGTCAAAGAATATCGTTACTAATGTTTTTGAGAAATCAGAAGGTCACATTCGTTTGCAAGTATATGGTGATAATCTGAAGACAACTCATGTTTGTTCTAGAGATATATAGAATTATATATTCTTCAATAAAATTGTATTAGTTCATTGCAATTTTAATTGTTATTTGACAGTTATCTAAACGTTATCTGACTGTTATCTGACGATTATTTGATCGTTATCTGACAATCATTTGACCGTTATCTGACAGTTATTTGGCCATTATTTTATTATATAATAAATATTATATAATAATATCCTATTTATTATATAATAAATAGGATTATGTCACTTTGTTTTTCGAGAAACAAAGTGACTTACACTTTTTCGTGTTTTCGGGATATTTGAGTTTAAAGTTTCTAAAGCTATTTTTGTTTACTGATGAAATAACTTTAATTGGGCGTTAAATATCACTTTAGTGCCTCTATCTCTCAAAATTCATGCGTTGTATCATTTTGGACTGAAACATCTGTTGATATTTAAACAATTATACTTAACTGGTTTTTGTCTGGAAGTTGACACTTAACTGGTTTATACCACAGATAAATTTCATTTAACATGACACTTCACTGATTGCTTTCGTTTAATATTTATATTTTGCACAATTGATTAAGTTTGAATGATAATCTGATACTCGTTAAATGTACCAGTTGTAAACATCATTAAATATACTTCTCCAAAAAATACTATTCTTCGTTTTTGTATTAAACTAAAGTGTTGAATTAGCATTTGTTTAGTCTAAGTTAGCTGTATTTTTGTTATAGAGATATTATATTATCATATTTACATATATCATATTATATTACCTAGATGCAATGTTATTTGAATAATAATGCATAGACTTAACTAGTTTTTGCGGAAACCCACAGATGTGTTTGTATGTCGGTTTGATCGAGTGTCACCGCAGGACAAATACTGCTATCAAAATATCAAAATCACAGGCGTATTCCTTGAAGTGTTTACAGGCTATACACAAGTATGAAATACTTTGTTTTCCGGAAAATGTTTGTTTACTCAATATTGTCATGAAAAACGCCGTTATGTGACTGTGGTCGAACAATCTGACCTACATCTGACCGTTATCGAGTCGATATCTGACAATTTTCTTAATAATACCTGACCGATATCTGGCAGATATCTAACCGTTATCTAATATCTGTACCTAACAGATATTAGATAACAGATATTACACAGAGAGAAAAAACGTCGCGTTTTAGCTACGGTCTTTTCTCTCAGTGTAGATATCTGTTTGAAATTGGACCATATCTGGCCGTTATCTAACCGTCTTCTGAGCGTAAATTTATATGGTTTTTAAACGATATTTGATCAATATCTAACCTATCAGTGTCTGACCATTTTCTTACCTGTATCTGAGACATCTGATTGACATCTTATTTTAATTTAATTATTAAATTGAAATAATCATTTTAATTTAATTATTAACCTGAAATTAATCGCTTGGCCAATACGTAACCGATATCTGATCTGCATCTGATAGTCATCTTATTCACAACTATGCCCCTCCCTCATAGAAACTGTCCCATGTAAAAATTTTATATAGGGGACATATATGCCGCATATATGCCACATATAAAAACATATGTGTATTAGCAAAACATATGTCGCATATATGCGACATATATGCGGCCCTATATACGGCATATATGTTGTTTTATTTTATACGCTACATATATGTCGCATATATGGCAACCTATATGATCGCGGGGTCATTTATGGCGCCATATATGCGGCATATATGCGACATATATGGCGCCATATATGCAGATATGTCGCATATATGCCGCATATATGCCGCATATTTGGCAGACATATATGTCCCCTATAACAATTTTTACATGGGGTATTTCATTTTGTATATGCAAAATATATTTTTTATAAAAAATGTATAAAAAGCGGCAACACGGAGTACATTTTAGTTTATATTTTAGATTTTCCCATGTAGAAAAAACAATCGGCCAAGTGTCGGCACAACGACGACTATTCTTTTCCAACCGTTGACCGCCAAGATCGGGCCTATATAGAATCGTCTCAATGTATTCGTAGGGCCCAACGTTGTTTGCTGATGGTTGATATTTGTGCTGACCCAGAACTGGGCCGAGCGTTGGCTAACACCTGGCCCACGGTCGGCAAAGCGGTGAGATTTTCCGATGGGTAAGGAACGGCACCGATTGTTAGCCAAATGTCGGCCCAGAATTGGCCCTCGACCGACCCACCGGTGACACAGGCAAACGACACTGACGGGCCAAAGCTGAACCCTACGAAAACATTGTGACGATTCGATATTGACACGGTAGTCAATGTTTCTGCCTGGGATATTACCCAGGCAGAAATGTACAGTCGTATTGACGTCAGATCGACGTCGTTAGACGGTATACGACGTTAACGAACGACGTCGTAACAATGTTGTATAGACGTCGGAATGAAACACCTTCACGACGTAAGATAACAACGTCGTTTGGA
>JABFPB010005724.1:0-12932 GCA_022817645.1 Ceratoteleas bidentatus
GTGGCCCGCGGGCGCAAAATGCAATTTTGCGCCCTAGGGCCTTTTTTCCGCCCGCTCAATTTTCCGCCCGATCATTTTCCGCCCGAGGGCGGAAAAGAACCACTTTGCGCCCGATATGCAGGCACAAAAAAGGTCATTTTTTGTGCAGGTACGACAAAAAAGATTTGTTTGGCGAAAAACAAAAAATAGGCGTTTTTAATGATTTTGTAAAAAAAATGTGTTTTACCGTCCCAGATCTTTTTGCCACTTTGTACATTTGAAGTTTTATAATATTTATGATGACTAAATACCTCAAATAACAGAAAGCAGATATTCAAGAAATAGTACATACTTTATTAAGCCAAGAAAAGAATAGTAAGGTTTATAGCATAAATTAACAGTTTCCTTGAGATTAAAGAAAAACAAATAAATTGTTTTTATGTAAAGTAACGTAACTATCATTAATATATAAATTAAAATTGTATTTTTTATTTTAATAATAATAATAATGAAATTTTTTAATAATAAGACGAAATAAGTTCGGTTTACCGAATTATAATTTCTGGCGTATGAATTATTTGATGTTTGATTAATTACAAAATGAGATGTACGAATAAAATGTTTAAATAAAATTGAATAAAATTACAATACCTATTTTTTAATAAAATTTGTATTGTAATTTATTTCCTTATAAAACAATACGTATATTCATGCTTCAAAAATAATATCATTTCATTTCTCGGAGTTAGATAGCGAACAATATAGACAGTGAATTTATTGTTATTGAAGTACGATTCAGTTAGGTACGCTATTCTAATCACGTGATTGCATCAACAATCCCGAATAATTTCAACTCTCTGAATACATTGTATTTACATGTTATCTCAGATCGATTAATTTAAAAAATCTAGTTCAGATATTTCTAGAACGCGTTAATTAAACTGGAGCGCGCAGCATTACGGTAACTTAAACCACATAGAAAATTTGAGAAACTGATAATAAGTTTACAATATATACATAACTATAGAACAATACTTAGAAACATGATTCGTGTTTCATTGAACCGTTGTAAATATATTCACAGTTTAATCTACATTTTCTTTAACTTGAATCTAACCTTATTTATTTAAAAAATAAGGTTCGCGTTCAAAGCATAATACAGGAAAAGGCAATTTCAAATAAGAGATGCTTATCCATTTCTTTCAAATAACTTCCCAGAGAATCCATTGTTGAACTAAAGATATAGACTGAATGGCTGTTTTGATGCGACAAATACCTTTTTTCGTTTTCTTCGCATCGATTTTCTGTTATACACTGTAACCCTTCAAACCGTATTAGCCTTCAATTCCGTCTAAACCGGACACGTTTCGAGATTCATTCAAGTTAAAGGGTAAACATATTTAAATATTTAAATCCACGTCTGATAACGTCATAATGTTTTAACACGGAGTTGCGCTCGTGGATCTCTACTTTTTGCGTCTGTGGGTTTATGCGATTTTCTGTATACGTCTGAGTATTTATGCGAGTGTGTGTGTGTGTGTATGTGTGCGCGCGCAGGGAAGTGAGTGGATGGATGGTTGGCAATCCATCATTATTAATCGACACATTTATTCTGTCATTGCTTATTCCGCCGCACACGCAGCTTTTAAATTCAAATTATTGTAACATCGTCGCGCGGAGAAAAATTGTCTGGTAAGAGTGACTGGACTGTTTAGTAAAATCCGTGTTTTCGGAATCTGTTTATGATCTATTATTACACGCGAATATTGGTCAGGAATGCGTGAAAATGTATTATTATTAAGGAATTGTTAGAAAAACGATTGTTAGGCAATTGATACGATAAATGTATGTAAAATACGTCGGAAACATTGAAAAACACGTAAAGCAAGAGGTTTGCGATGAAGAATTTTTTTACGCTGTGTGATAAATATGGAAATTTTTTTGTTGGAGGACGGCGACACCTCGCCATGAAGTTCGTCTTGTTGGTCATTTTACCAGCGCTCTGTATCCATGTGTGGCCAACTTCATTGCAAGGTCGCTGTGTTCCAGTTTTATCTTTCTGATTGATACGACCAGTTTGGCAATTTCAGTTTCAATTTTATGAAGCATTTTAGTTGCCTTGTTTATTTTATTGTATTTATAATTTTGATTTTATTTTATTCTATTAATTAATGTTACGATTTAACTAGTTGTTTCCAGATTGCAATGAAGAATAATTACTCCAGGGAAAAGTTATTGATGCAAAAATATCCTAATGTTGACTTGAAAAGTGTTTGAACCAATAACATGTTGCTTTTGAATTAATTCGAGACGTTTCTCTTTTGAATTTCAAACACTTATAGGTCTAAAGTGTAACATTCTGCTGCTTCTCGTTTCAAATGTTTAACCTCTTTCGCGAAAATCACTGTTGAATCAACATTGGTCTTTCTTGACTCAATAAAATTTCCCCCATGTAATATATATTATTAATTTTTACGAGGTCA
Organism: Ceratoteleas bidentatus; assembly: GCA_022817645.1. NCBI lineage: Eukaryota > Metazoa > Arthropoda > Insecta > Hymenoptera > Scelionidae > Ceratoteleas > Ceratoteleas bidentatus. The sequence goes on from JABFPB010005724.1 coordinate 2,463, forward strand.
GTTGTACATCAGAAAAAAGAAAATGTAAGTAGAACAGCATTCAAAGTAAAAATTGCCTTTCCTTGTACTTAGGAATGATCATGGCAGTTTCCATGGTAATTGCGTGGGTGCGCAATCTCCCCGGCGAAATTAGGATAGATTGCGTACTCGAAGATTAGAAGAAATCGTGCACAGTTTTTATTAATTTTTGAGAAGGCAGTTAAGAAGGATTTCGGTCATTCACTTTCCCGCAAGATTAAATAAACATAAAAATTGAAAGTGAAATAACAATATTAATTTCGAAATGAGAGCGATTTGCAATTGAAGTTCCTGTTGAAATGAAGATAAACATATGTTATTTATATATAATATGGTCAAGTCTAACGTTGTTATCATTAAACAAAATACTTTTGATTAAGAATTCTTTAATAGAGGGTGGTCATAAGGTCTTTACAGCATTGTGCAAGTTTATTACAAAGAAACTATTAAAGCTACAGCTGCATGGTATGTGGCAAACATAATGCTGAGTTATTACATTTTTTACAACGTCAATGCATTTCCATATGTGCACCCTTCCTTGTCCACAGACGACTAAATGGTATTCAACACATTACGCATTCTTCTGCGCTGTTGTCATTTTCAGTGTTTTAACGAATCAATGTGAATTAAATGTTTTGGCAACATTAATTCACTGTAATCTAAACATTATGTTATTAAGCGCAAAAAGTTGCACTGAGGCAACTTTTGTACCTCGAATAAGATAATAGAAAAATATGGTTTTCCATAATTTAAAAATAAAAAAATACAGAAACTAGTGTTTTCAATTTGAACCTACCTACTTACCATTACAAGCACTAAGAGTATTTTCACTGAGTATATTTCAGATTAAAACAGAAATGTTTAAAATGTAAACATATCTTATTGCAGTGAAAACAGTGGCTTAAGGATACAAATAAACATTAAAACGAATATTTATCAATGGGCTTGAAATAAATAAAAATTTTGCTCTTAAATAATACAGTGCTACCTTACCAATTAAATACATTGCTACCTTACCAATTAAGTACGCAAAACATACATACATTTAATGTTCATTCGTTTATCGTTTCATCAAAATCCCCATATTTGATCGGATGAATCAAATTATCAATACATTTGAAATATAATAAGCTGTGTCGCCAGTAAATACCTGTTGACATTGCACATTAGGATAAAGCCAATTTGTTCCATCATAATTATCAAACGAAATTGATTCTGACAATCCAAAGAATTACTCCGAACGAAAGATGAAACACCGGACCCTTTACAAGCAATTACTTATGCTCTTAAGTGTCATTTCGATTTAGATTTGGACACGACTGAGTTGTTTCAGAATATGAATTTCTGAAAGTCCAACGCTGTGCTCACGGACGGTCAATGTTTGGGCAGGATTGTTTACATTTCGCACGAGAGATCTGGCAATTTTCTCGAGATAGCTCCAGTGAGGGGTTAAATGTGGCCTAATCCCATTACTTGGCCGAGAAGTGGCTAGATTTTCGTGTAACGCCCCTACATAAACACACACGCACGAGAAATGCCGGATTAAAAATTGTTACGCACACGGGGAAGCTCAAGATAATAACCTTACTTTCTGCAGAAGGAACAAATAACCCAAAGGGTCGAAAAGACTAGTCATGTTGAAGGCGTAAGAGCGCAAAAATAATTAAAAAAGTTTATGTATTGACGTTCTTCCTAGCAAAATCCCAATTTCATTTTCATTTCCAATTCCAGCATGTAATTGTCAGCTCGGCGAGCGCGTCATATCGATTTATTTTCGCTCGCGCACACAATGTAACGTATAATCGTAACTGTTTCCAAATGCAACAACGTTGTTACCAGCTCCGACGTGAACATGAGCTCGTTTGCAAAACAGTAGTCTTTCCATACATATGGTTTGCTTGGTTATACCTTCGGCGTCAGAACCCTCGACAATAGTCACACCGGGATCCCATCCGATCCCAACAATTTGACTTTTCCCGCTGCTCGGCGCAGCCCTATCGGGTTAATGATGCGAACTGATTAGGCTTTTGTTAGGGTAGCTCATTACTCCTCTGCCAGCTAACCCAGATTGATTTTTGTTTCGCTTGGTCGAATGGGACTTTAGAGCGGTAAACCGAGTTTTTACAGTTTGATCTCCTCAGTTTTCCTCCTTCTCCTACTGCTTTGTCTTTTTTCATTTAGTACCAGGAAAACCAGGTGTACCAATGTTTAGGAAACGTTAGGTAACTTTTCGCGAACAATTTCGCACCGGACTCCTCAGGTGCACCTCGAATCTGAGCTCCCACTGGGGTATGCAACTACAAAAGAAATCGTCGGAAGTCGGATTTATCCCTTGGCACCCTTGCCGGGATAAGAACCGGACGCCCGGTTTAGTTGCTTGGATTTACTTTTCCGTCTCGCAGACAGTATCGCACACAGGCTGCGCATCTCAAAGAGACGGCCTTGCTATTCGGACCGCTTTCTTCCTCCTTGACTCCAGTGTTTGTCCCGACCGTAGCCGAGGACTCCGTAAGATGGATGGTTTTGGTTTCACGGTTAAACGACGATGTCTGGTTTATTGGTTGTTAATTGGCGGGTGGCCGAAATAGAAAAGTCCCCGAGCACTCGGCACTTCCCTTTCACGGCAAAGGTCTTAATATCCCCCGGAACGCACGGCGGAATTGAATTGTCGTCAATTGGATTGCCGCAGATAATACTATAGCACCCTAAACGCCAGGATGTGTCTGTGGATGAAGGCTGAGACCGTAAATTTGAGACAAGTGAGAACATGGTTCCGGGGCAAAAATGTATGCATGGTGCATAGACAGGCGATTCTGGGGAACTTTTGAACAGGAGTAGTGCAAATTTTGTTAAAAAGTTACGAGCTTAACATTGCTTGACTGATTGCCCATAAAACTGTACAATATTGACTTGTCAGCATTGACACTGTCGACAGGAATGTATTTCCTTTTTTGGGGGGATTTTTTAGGTCGTGTTGGCCGAGATATAAATTCGTCCACTTAAACATGTTTTTAAATGAGTTGCTACAGATGGCGTATGTGTATAAGCAGAAAAATATTATTTTTGGTAATCTAATGAGTCCTAAGACGTTTGGGAGTTTATAGTTTTTGCCTCTATGAAAAATTCAATTTAAATAAATAAAAATCCTGAAATCACAGATGATAATTTTATTTTATTACGACAAAGAAACAATAATTAAATGTCAAAGGTTCTGATGAAATATTCAGTGAATGAAATACGTTTGCTTACGTACAGCTTTGTTGATAACGATTTGTTATTTGAGTTTCAAACATTTTGGCTGACAATAGCTTCATGCCAGACACAGCGTCATTTCAGAGTATTGACGATTCCGACGTAGCAGGTAAAGATGCAACCCTCGATTCCAGATTTCAACTGAATGGATTGTAGAGAGCCCAACATTAGGGACTTAGAAGTCTCTTTTCAACTGTTGGGGTGAATTCCTATTGTTTTTTAGCTTGAAATTCTAAACTTCACTCATCAATCTTCAAAGTTGTGTGGATGTAATGGAGGAAAACGGAAATGAAACATTCTTTGTTCGCCTTTTCCTCTGTAGTAAGAGTACATTTCGAACGTGCTTGATATTTTATATGAAGACGTATAAAATTCTTTTTCCATCTAAAAAGAATTTTATATGTGGAATTTAATGACTGTTATTTTAAGTTATTCTACTTACAGACCGAAGTACATCACTCGTTTTATTTTGTTTAGTTCAGTAGCCTTGAGGAATAATGTTTATGACACTAAAAACTAAATGCACACTAAAATGTAACTGTTTTGTAAACGTTTTATAGATTTTTCATTTTACGTTAAAACATATATTTAAGTGTTTTACCATTTAAAGACTGGTGATGATTTAGAACGCTATAATGTTTTAAAATTCAGGTCACAAAGTCTTATAACGCAAAACACTTTTTTTGCGGTAAACTATTTACATTTATACTATGTTCAAGGTTTGTGGATTTAGTTTCACCACGAGCAGTTCTTTCAAGAATTGAATCTTGCTTGTGAAAATTAATTTTATTATTTCTGAACTTAACAATTTCATTTGCAATAGTCCTAATCGTACGTATGCGGGCTTTGACCTAAAAGTTTCTACTCGGTATTTGACAGTGTTTTTATATGTATCTAAAGGTTTCTACTGAACATTTTCAACAGGATTCTGTGCTGTTCTGTTTATCCAATCTTTGCACAAGCTTCCAATAGAGATGCAAGACCATAGTTTGCTCAATATTTGACCGTTCCAAACTATTTCCACAAATATTGTCGCAAGGCGCGTCCGCGTATGCAGCAAATGTACCGCCAAACAGACACGAAGTTTGCGCAATCCTGTCTTGATTGCTTTACTTAAAATTGCACGAGATTCCTATAAAATACTCGAACGAAACAGTCTAAAAAATTCTTCAACATTTTCCTTTAGTTCCATAATTATCTTGAAATGTCTTATCCCTACTATTGCGAAGCAGGAACAAATAAAGTATGTGGTTTATAGTTTATTAGAACACAATTTAATTGTATGTACCCACTGTCTCAATGATTCAAGTGGTTTTTCATTAAAAATAATTTTTAATATAGAGTGTACTCAGAAATATGAATTTATGGACCCAGACATGCACAATGAAAACGAATATTGCTGTGTAAATTTTGTTGACAATGAAATCCAGATATGTGCAAAGTGGAAGGACAGCAGTGAGTGGTACAAGGAACGTTTTATACGAGTTAATTCCAGCAGCCATAAAGTAAGAACAAAGGAAAGAAAATCCTGAATTATTAATTCTAAGTTTTATTATTGAGGAGTACAATGCATATTGTATCCTAACCACGCTTTATGATTGGGAAGTAGATATCGAAGCGAGATCAGCGTTTCAACGTTTCGCTAAGTCTTTTTGTAGACGAAGTAGGACTAGTTATTCCAGTAAACTAAGAGGTGAGGTTATTTCAAATGAAATTTATGTTTCTACATGAATTGCTTAGTTTATTGTGAATATTAATAGCAAATGTTTTAATATCTTATGCATTTGATATCTTTGTGCACATAATTTGCCATGTGAAATAATCCCATAAATTATTATAAAAAAAGGAAAAAGTTGCACACAAGTTTAGAACAAATAAAGTTTTAACGTTATGACAAAGTTTGTCAATTTACTGTGACCGTGATTTCTACCTTTGCAACTTTGTCCAACTTATTTCAGCCATCCGTTATACGCGTTGTTTAGCGTCTCTGTTGTTCCGAAAAACTCTCACTCCGACTTCTCTGTCTCGTTAGCACGTAGCTAACGAGACAGAGAACCTGTCTAACGGAAGGTTAATACGTAATTTCATTATTTTTTCGCAATAACATTTTAACGCGTTGTACTTTTCGCATGACTGGAATTGAACTTTTCCAGTCCGTCTTTGTTGTGGTATCCACATGACGGATCCCGTGATTATCACATGACTTCACGTGAATTTCACAGGAATTTTTTTTCGCGTGCGTGAACCGGAATTATGATTTTAATATGAAAAGATTTTAGTTTAATGATTATTGTTTTCCTATGGGGTATTTGGATATGAATACATACATTTTGATCATTTTCGGGAGTGAGAAATACTTAACAAATTAAAAACGATATTTTACATGCTGCAAACTTCCGAAAACTTAACATTCATTTATCCAACCTAATTGTTCAACAGAACTGAAATCTTATAAAATTGTTTTTATGTAGAACTAAAATAATAAGCAGATAACTACAAAAAAATTTAAGCGTATTTCAGTTTGCATGCAAATCTAGTGAACTGTTTATAACTGTAACATTACAGTTAATCTAACGATACGTTGCGTTGGGACATTTTAAACAATAGTATTACTATCTACGTTATTTGATTTTTCTCTGAATCCATCTTCTGAACCTAAAACTGACTTCCAATTCATGTAATAATATTCCCCGAATATGCGTATTATTAAAAGCCCATTAAGTTAAAGAAGCTAGTTTCTATTTAAAATCTTATACGTTAACGGGGCCAAGTGGTAAGAATCTAGTCGTGTATTTCTAAGACGAGTTGAAAATTCCATTGATGGGTAGGTTATTTTTATAACTTTATATTCATTATATTGTACCTACCCCCTTAATATATTATAATTAAAACTATACTGATATTACACATATATATCAACGCTATTTTAGAATTTTTATTTTAAATGAAAAACGTCTATACAATTTTGCAAAAACAAAAAGTTATTTTGCATTATATTATAATGTTTCAAGAACTGATCTTAAAGTATTATAGACATGGACGTTTCACATTAATAAATCCTCTAAATGAGAAATTTATATACAATCGTACATAACAATGGTGAAGTTTACGATGAAAAGACAATTTCTTGACGTCAATAACACGTCCAGTTTTACAGCGTACTATTTTCGACGTTCATTTGACGTCAGTACGCTACACTAAATGCAAAATCCCGATCATTAATATTTAATATTGCATTTACAAGTCATAAGATCTTTTCACATTTATAATACGCACTACCATCGATAATAATTCTTTTGTATAATCTATAAATTTCCATTCTTCCATTTGCTCTAGTCTACGTGGTTTTGTAACATGTTTAGTTACATTTGTATGTGTATTTTCCCAATCCCACTTTCCTAATGCTCTGATTCTTGACCTCCTCTTTTTATATAAATGCGGACAGTGGCGCGGCGTCGACATTTCCTTCTCAGACTTCTTTGCGTGTAAATTACGGATTCACCGTAAAAGAAGACATTCCTTTTTGTGCTGTTTATTTTTATGTGTTCCGATTTTATTCCGGGGAAGCTTTTATCGGCAATAATTTGATCCCCCGATTCAATCAACCGTACAAATCCGGAGTCAATAACGATTTGGCCATCACTTGAACACTCACTATATACCCTTTCAAAATGAATGAAATGAATCCACCCGATGTGATTGCAATTAAATATTTCAGGGAGTTTGCAGATTTATATGCAGAATAGAATAACACTCGTTGCTCCATGTTCGGTTATGTGGCGCAAAGCAATTCCGTACAATCGATTATACTTTATTATAATTACAGTAATTTTTAACGAAGCAATTGTAATAGTAAAGGCTGTTCATTTCGGGGAGTAAAATCCCACCGTTCGGTGCTAAAGAGAGATATTTCGAAAAATAAAGTCAAATATAGTCAGCAATAGTGTTGCCAGTGGTAGACGAAATTTAAATATTTGAACATTATTCGTTAATGGAGATCATTACGAATTCTGTAATATTCGTAACTGCCACAATTTCACCAATTCAAATTGATTTATCTCTGGTGTCTTTTACTTCATACAGAAATTTCATAATTATTTTATTTTTAATATACTATCTTGGATTTGAAGGGGTTTATGCAGCTGCGCCAATGCTGATAATTTAATATGCAATTGCGCCAAATCCATATGCAATGGCGCCACCACATTTTCATAGACAATTGCGCCAAAAAAAGAAGAACCCTGCAATTGCGCCACAGGTGATAAAACCTGTATATGCAATTGCGCCACCGCTGTAATAATTTATATAAGCAATTGCGCCACAGGAAATGTACACGGAAAACAATAGACAGTTTCTGTGACTATTCGGGACATTGCTCAGCATTGTCCTAAATAATTTATCTCTTAGGCAGTGACAGGCAATGCGCGAACATTGAAAACCAATGTGTTTCACAGCGATTTCAAATGTTTTCGCATTTGTTTCGAATGTTCGCACACTATCTGCCACTGCTTATAATACAATTTTTTTAGGACATTACTGAGCAATGTCTCGAACATTGACGGAAACTGTCTTTAGTTTTCCGTGTATGTTTCACATTTCCGGGAAATTCCGTACAGTTTTATTTTCTACGGAATTGCTAGGAACTTTTAACTCGGGAAGATAAGAATGTAGTGGCGCAATTGCATACACAATTTTTATTAGTTTTGGCGCAACTGCATGTACAGATTTTATCAGCGGTGGCGCAATTGCATATGAATTTTTATCAAGTTTAGCGCAATTGCAGGGTTCTAGGTGCTAATTGCTTTTCAATTTTTATCAATTTGGCTGCATATTATCCGATTTGAAGACGAAGGGATGCACTTTCTTGTTTTAAAAAATGTTTATATTTTTTTTTTGGTTTTAAAAAACTCGCAAAATCTGCATGTTTTCAGACTTTTTCCCCCTATAATTATGAAACAAAAAATAGTTTTTCAATGACTTTTTATTGAGTGATCGAGATGTTGCATATTAAAATTGTTGCCTTTTTCATGTTGTTTCAGATGCGCGAAACCAATTTTAAATATCTATCGTAGTTTCAATGTTGTAGTCGTATAAATTTGAAAAAGTGGTAAAAAAAATTGCGACTTGTAGGTTATTTGAAAGAAAAATTGATTTTTGGTAGGGTTCTGCATGCATTATCGGGGTCATCTGTACAGGAAATTTAGCCCTGTTCGAATTTTATCACGAGAATCGATTTACGTTGCGGTATTTCCACAATATACTCAAAAAAGTATGTAAACTTCATTCACCCAGGAAATCCCCCAAAAAAATCAAATTTCAAATTGATGTAACTTTGTCAGTTTAGATCCAAATTGGATGAAACTTTGTCTCCGAAGTAGCTCAAAGTGGACTATTTAAAAATGTGTACAGTAATTTTCACGAATATCCCTCCCGCCCCCCCTCGTCACACAACTTGGAAATTATCGGTTCAAATAAGGATATAGTCCCCATTTGTATTGCCTGTATACAGATTTTCCGATTTCTGATCGATAATTTCCATTGAAAGCTTAAAATATCACGTTTTTTTAAATAAAACGGATCTTCTTTTTGGAGTGGCGGGTGGGGGAGGGGGGATGTTCATGAAAATCTATGTACAGCATTTAAAGACTACAATTTCGGCTTCTCCGCAAAAAAGTTTCATCAAATTAATAATTCGGATCAAAATTGACAAACTTACAGTTTAATATTTAATTGTACTAACAAATTTAATAAATAAAAGTAAACAAACATTTTTTATACAAAATTTTTTTTTATTATGAAAATGAGTTTAACAAATATTTATTAACTAATTCGGATGTAACGTTTACAACATACTGAATGAATATGAGCGAATCTAAGACAAAATATCAAAAGAACTCAACGTTTATGTTTCTATTTTTAATAATATCTGCCAAATTATCGACACAAAATTATTCATATTTGGAACCAGTTATTCACATAATATAACTAATAACACATCCAATTTGTAAACAATTCCTAATTTTTTTCCCGGTGTAATTCTGAAATATGTTCGCCAACTATGTCACTTCCCATAAGAGCTAATGTATTTTTGGGTAACTCTGACAATTTATATCTCATCTTCTAGCGACATAATTTCGTTAATAGTCGAGCAAATAAAATTAATCATATTAATCTTTACGAATGTAAATTTTCATTAACTTCCTAATTCAAACGTATCGTGACTGAACAACCTTAAATATGGCTAAATGGAACAGACAGATATATTGCTCAGATACGCATAATGCTATTTTGGCTCATCTTTAAGGTTACTCAGTCGTGAGGTGAGGGGGAGGGACGAGGTACAATAAAAAATGTGTTATACTATCGAATTAATTGAAGATATTTATCGAATTAAAATATCTTCAAGAGGTATAATAAAACCATAGTTTTACAATTACCAAATATTACAATATTTATATTTCAGTGCTTGAAGTTATATTACCCGTGTTGGGAGTAATAAAAAAAATGTTACGGTTTATTACGAAATTTGAACACGGAATGTCGTACATGGGGTACGAAAATTCGTAATCAAGTTTTAGAAACCGGGTATATTTCGGACTTGGATTACGAAATTTCGTGAGTAGATTACGAAAAACGGTAATCGAAGTTTTTTTAATCGATTACGATTTTGGAATGGAATTAATATTTTTGGGTGATAACTAGGTGATATACATGATATCACAAGACAATTTAAGGGACACGTAGTACGGCCCTGGGGGGGCCGTTTTCGAGGAAATTCATCCAACTTTTTAACCAGTGAATATTTTCGAAAAAGCATCCGTAAAGGTTTAGGAAATTAAATTTTCTACATGTGTGCAAAATTTCAAGTCAAAATATTGAAAACTCTAAAAGTAATAGCGTTTTTTCTATCCAAAAACGGCCCAAAATCGCTCTTTTTTTATGTCGAAAAATACCGTTGACCCTCGAATTCCGCTCAAACTCATTGAGACGTCTCATTTCTATCGAAAAATGATGATTTTAAAGTTCAAAGACATTTTGAATGATTCTTGGCGGGTGGAGTCGACATATCAACCAACGGTCCAATGGCACCAAAAAAGACAAGTTATACAGCTTTAACTTCAAAATCATTATATTTAAAAAAAGATATTTTCTATGACAATCCATAGTCTTAACTTCAAGCACTGAAATATAAATATTGTA
>JABFPB010005725.1:0-12929 GCA_022817645.1 Ceratoteleas bidentatus
CATTAAACAGTTTTGTATGTTTGAGTTTTTCTTTGTACTTGGCGCGTTTTTTCATTTTTAATGGTTTTGATTTTTTTTACAGTTTTCATGTAATTTCACGTAATATATAATGTAAAATATCGTGTTTTTTACATTCCACGTTTACAGTGTACCCGTGTAATTTTAAAATAAATAAAAGAAAAAAATATAATTTAAAGTACATTCATTCTATGAAAATGTTTACATCATTCAAGTGGTATATTTTCATATTTTATTTCATATTTCATATATTATTTACTTATTAATATTGTCAATTATTTTATTTCTATTAATTTTATTTCAGAATAACAATCAAGGATTATTTGCAGTCATTTTTCGAGGACCGAGCAAACTTTCCGGACGAAGATAGTGAAGAAGAAGAAAATAGGCTCAACGTAACACGTCTGTTCAACATTTTCTGTATAACGTTTTCCCATCTGTCTGACGAATAAATGAATTAATTTTCGAGATAGTTTTTCATTTTGTTTGTTCTATGGAAAAAAGGTTGGGGAGAGACTTGTACCTAGGGATACTTTGTTTTAAGAATTTTTTAGGTGAACAAAAATTATGTTCATTCAAAATTATGTTATAAACATTCACTCGGGTCGGAGTTATTTTCTCGAATGCGCATTACAAAGAATTTTACTCTATTATTTAACTCTGGCCAGTTTTTACACAGTTAAAGATTGGTCTTGCTGGGACTCAATATTGAATGAAAGTATTGATTTTTTATTGTGTAAACATCCCAGCTCGCATTGTCACCTTGGATAAATTAAATTTGATTATGTTTTATACTATGAAAAATATATTTTAATAAAATTACCTCACTGAATAATCTCGACGTATGTTTGAAGGCACTTTCCAATACAAGTACTGTAAGTAAAAATAATTTTTTTACAAAATGATTTATTAAAAAATTTTGTGTTTTTAAATGTTATCATATTTATGATAACATGTTGCTAATTGCAACATCTTGCACTGCCGTAACTTGAACAGACATGTGAGTAAAGGTCAAGAGTTGAATTGTGACATGCAAATTGCGACATGGTTAACTGCCACAAGTAGAGCTGCCATGTACGCAAATATTAAGTGTTGAATTAGGACGTGCATAGGTGAGTTTTGTTTTGGTCGGCGCCGAGTGAGGACGTATTTTGCTCGCGCTCCGTGAAGAGTGAAAGTTTAGTCGCGAGTAATAAATTCGAATTAAATTATTCGCAAAATGTCAACCGACGCTTTCCTGGACGATGATACGGACCAAAAGAATGCAAACTTTGACAAGTTGTTTGCTAAATTGGGCGAAATCTCGGCCACAGTGGAGGAGAATAAAAGCCTGCTTTCGGCACTGAACAGTGCTCAGAAACTTCAGCAGGAGGAAAATGAGGCATGCAGAGTGAAACACCAGAGCACAAGTGAGGAAATCTCTATGCTGAAATCCGAACTGGTGAAGCTGCGTAAAATGATGAATGACTCAAATCTTCGAAGCAGAAGGAAGAACGCCATCATGTTCGGCATGAACTCGAGCGGCTTATCAGCTCCCGAATTGAAAGCCAATGTTTATCAACACCTAGAAGTCATTATTCCAGATTTCCAACGCTCTTGTATTGAAACGATATTTAAAATTGGAAAACCCGGGCAAAATCAGCCAATTCTGATAAAATTTTCCTCGGCTGATTGGAAATTTGCAATTTTTGCACGTAAGGACAAGTGGCCCGAAGGGATCAGGTTTTCTTTCGACCTCACGAAAGAAGAACAGGAGGAGCGCAGATGCCTGATGAAACTCGTTGCGGAATTGAGAGATTTGGGACTGGATGCTGCAGTGAAAAACAATAACATCAAAGTAGAGGGAAGACTTGTGACCGCTACCGAAGCCGCACAATTCCTGAAAGGAAAGCAGAATCCCACGCGAGAAAAGGAGAAGGAGTGTACCCCTAACTCCGCTGAGGTGACTCTGACGAAAACTTCCCCGCCATACGCCTCGGCTAATCCCATTTCTTCCTTCCAGACTGCCCCCACTCCACAGATTTCCTATCTTGATCCTAGGGCAGTCACAACAGCAAAAGGGACCCCGTCGAAGAGAAAATGGGACACTGTGGAGAACAACAGCCCGCCTGACTCCAAAAAGCTAAATAGAAGGAAGAGCATGAAAGCTGCCAAGCCTACTGTGAGCCAGGAGGATGCGAAGAGATCCTTTCTCAACTTCTTTCACAGGGGTGCGCAGCTTAACACAACCGAGGCCCCATCAGATGACCATCCCGTCCACGGTGGACCTTCCGTCAACGCAAGCTAAGCTGCCCAGCAGTGTCCAACCACCGAAGGAGGGAGCTCGCTCAACTGAAAACACACTTCGCGTATTATTTTGGAATGCCCACGGCTTCGACAACATGAATGACGTCTCCTCGTATCTGTATGTAGACACCATAATTTGCTTTACCGAGACCTGGGCAGAAAGACAGCTGGCGTCCGCGCTTTTGAATCAAAACGGTTATAAACTTTTACAAGTACAAGCCACGAGACTCAGCGCGCATGGTCGGGCCAGAGGTGGTTTTGCGATCGTATATAACGACAGCTGTTTCGCGTCAAAAGTGCTCCATCAAGAGAATAGTTTTTGGATAGTCCGTTTCACCCAGGTAAACATCAGTTTTATAATCTGTGTGATATATTTCAATCCAAACTGCAACCTGAGTGAAAACTTGACTTCTCTTGGTGAAAGACTAGCGGAATTTAACTATTTATACCCTAGGGATAAATTGATACTGGGAGGGGACTTTAACTCTAGAATCGCAAACTTGAACCAATTGCCGAATGAGATACAGGTCGATAATGCACTTATATTTAACGAAAGAATGTCTTCTGATCAAGTAGAGAATACGCGGGGGCGACTTTTGGCCGATTTCTTGGAAAGCTATGGTTTGGTGATTTTGAATGGGAGAACATCGAATGATCGCCCTGCGAAATTTACCTTCTGTAGTAGCCGCGGGAGCAGCGTGATAGATTTTGTGTGTTGTGAGATAAAAGATTTAGATTCGATCTCTGACTTTAAAGTACTGAACATCCCCACTATGTCAGACCATTTACCAATCATACTGTCTATGAAAATAGAGACGCAGCAATTACTGTATACCTCGGTGGCGGAAAGTGTGTCGTCATCGCGAGTTAGATGGTCGCAAACTTTAGAACTCCATTTCTATGACCAAATGCAAGCTAGTGTGAACGTTTCGCTTCTGGATGATGATATTGAAATTATGAATGAAAATGTGTTGTGCACTATTTACCAAACTAAGGAAAAACTTGATAAAGAAAAAGAAAAAAGGGAGCAAAAATTTATTTTGAGAGAAAATAGCTGGTTTGATCAGGAATGTAGGGCAAAAAAGAAGGAAGTAAATAGAGTGTTACGCGAATGTAAAAAGAAAGGTCATGAAGCTTCAGCAGTGAATTTGTATCTGGAGAGTAAAAGAGAGTTTAAAAGGTTGATCAAAGCAAAGAAGGAAAAACAACGCGAAGCTATCCTTGATAAACTAGCTAATGCTGGTAACTCGAAAGATTTCTGGTCCACGGTTAAACTCTACAGATGCAAAATCACGCAAGGTAACGTTATCGACGCGAAAATTTGGCATGACTTTTTATTCGAGATACATGGCGTGAGAGAAACCATCGAGTATAATTTCACGGATGCGAAACACCCTTTTTTAGACCTCAACTGCTCACTGGAAGAGCTTACTCAGGTTATTCAGAAGTGTAAAAATGGCAAATCCCCGGGCAAAGATGGTGTCTCGGCAGAATTTTTTAGACATTTACCCCCAAATTGGTTACTATACTTGAATGTTATGTTTGACAAAATATTGGCACAGGGCAGGGTCCCAGATTCGTGGGCCTCACTGATTGCGGTTATGATTTTCAAGAAAGGAGATGTGAAGGACCCTAATAATTACCGTATGATTACATTAGTGAATTGTATAACCAAAATCTTTACACAACTCCTCGCAAATAGACTCACGATCTGGGCCTCTGCATCTGACGCTATCCCTGAATTCCAGGCAGGCTTTCGGAGAGGACGCAGCTGTGCTGATAACATATTCGTTTTAAACTCGCTAATACAAATTCATCTACGAAAGCCGGGAGGAAAAGTCTATGCCCTCTTTATCGATTTTAAAAGAGCCTTCGATAGCATTAACCAATACAAGCTATGGTGCAAATTGTTCACACAATTGGGAGTGAGTGCGTCCTTTCTGCGAATCCTGATAGATTTCTATGGCAAAGCCAATCTATCTGTGCGTACGAGAGAGAGTCTGAGTGATCCGGTAGAAATAACAGAAGGAGTTTTGCAAGGGGAAACACTAAGCCCTACACTTTTCTCTCTCTTTTTGAGTGACATTGAAACATTTTTTCGGGATAGAAACGTTCAGGGCATAGCAGTAAACCATTCGATAGACATTTTATTGTTAGCTTATGCGGATGACCTGGTCATATTCTCGCACTCGCCTGTAGACATGAATAGGAAACTTACGATCTTGAAAAACTAGTAAAGTAAATGATCTGGTATTAAATACGGTGAAGACAAAGGTGATGGTGTTTGGCAAGGGTGGACGCCCACGAAAAATGAAACCACAATTTAGATATGGAATGGAGATAATTGAGACGGTAAATGAATATACATATTTAGGTACACCATTTTCAAGTTCGGCCACCTTTGCTCGGGCATCGAAAGCCTTTATCCGCTCTGCAAATATGGCAAGCGCCATAGTGATACGTGTGCTAAACGACTCAAGGTCAGATGCATGGTCCGCGAAAACCAGACTATTTGATGCGATGGTGAGAAGTGTCCTCCTGTACTGCTCGCACATTTGGGGCCTGAGATACATGGGGGACTGCGAACAGATTCAGACCCAATTTTTCAAGAGGGTTTTACATCTTCCCAGACAGACCCCAAATTATGCGATAAGACTGGAAACACAGCGCACCCCATTGCCACAGTTATTTTCGACCAAGTAGTTTACTACTTGGAGAAGATTTATGATATGGATCAACATAGATACCCCAGATTGTGTTTCGACCGCCTTAAATCGCTAGAACTCACCAACGTGTCCGTAAAGGGGAAATATAACTGGTGTAGACAGGTGGGAGATATTTTCAGACTATGCGATTTTTCAAATTGTTGGGAAAATCTCTCGCCGGTCATAATGAGAAACATCTCAAAGGAATTGAGGAGTAGGTATACGACCATATTGCGGAAAGAAGATGAAAATCGGTTGAGAAATACCAGCGCGATTACTATATATAGGCAACTCCCGATGAACGCGAACTTAGCTCCCTATCTGAGTCAGAGAACACCCATGCAATACACGCGAACAATCGCGCAGATTAGACTTTTTAATGAGTACGCCGCGAGGATCATAATACCAGGCTTATCCCACAAATTTTATATCAACGAGAAATGTAAACTATGCGAAACAGGAGAGTCTGATCATATTTTACATCTGTTAGCAAACTGCCCGGCGGTTTACCAGTATCGAAAAGATTTCTTTGATAGTCTGGAATGTACGAACACAATGAGCCCTACGTGGCCGGTGCTTCTAGATACGAGGGATGTGAGAACGATGAAACAAATTGTCAACTATACCTATATTATCTTGCGTTTGCGCCAAAAAACGATATTACAGTCGTGAACTTACTGTGGAAATTAAATGTGATACAATGTGATGTAATGTGTATGCAGTAAGTGTATGTAGTATGTGTAAGATATGTAGTAATTGTAAAGTATGAAATGTATGTAAAATATGGTATGTGAGGGTCGAAACATTTTGTATCATAAACAAAGATGAACCTTGTAGATATCAAAACGAAACCCTTTGTAAGAAGTCCAAGGACTTACATAGCAAATAAAGTATATTGATTGATTGATTGAAGATGTAAGGGAGAATGAACATAACCTCACATCATAAATAAATATCAAAGTACTTTGAGAATGGAAATCAATTGTTTTAGATTGAATATTAGAGGTTATTCAAATTAGAGGTTAGACATTAGAAATGACATGAATAAAATTTAGTTATTGCAAAAAATTTAATTAGAAGTCTAGATGAAATAAGATGAAAATAAAAATGCATTATGAAAACCACGAAAACATTCGGTTTTCAGTTAAGCGGTGTGATACACACATGCAGTGGTTAATCGCAGGAACCATAGTGTGTGCTCGTGTGTCTTGTGCGCGGACGTGTGGCCACTCGGATCTGGCTGAGTTCAACGCTGTGCTTGATAAAGTTTGGGTTCGGTGTCCGTGTGCGGGGGCACGGGTATGCATCAGTTCGTTTGCCCTAAAGCCAGTTTTTCAATTGCAGTGCGTTAAAAACTGGTTCGGGAATATTTTCATTGGGAATATGCATCATGACAACAATAAATATATTTGTTTTAAATTGACATTATAGGAGTTTAAAAATCCAAAATGGATGACAAACTTCAGGATAATACAATTAACCAAGCAGAAAAAATCAATGCTGAAAAACATGAATTAGATAAGATGATAGCAGAAGGAAAGAAAAAATTAGAGCAGATGGAGGCAGTGAAACGACAATTAGATGAAACATTGGACAAGGAGTTAGAGGGAAACGCGAAGTCAGTCGATGAATTAGATGCGGGAGAACATACTGAACAACAGGAAAAGGATTTAGAAGACAAAAATGAGAAGGAAGTAGAAGACAAAACTGAGAAGGAATTAGAAGATAAACTCCTGATGTCGGACAACGAAGACGACCGCAAACAACACAATGGACCAGAACTTCTTTCGAAGGATAAACTAGAGCCCAACAGGAAGCCGAAAATTGTCCGCATTCAGAATACCACACCAGTCAAATTTCAAACTTCATTGGAGTATGACAGGGCAGCTGAAGTCTTTTCTAAATTAACAAGTCGAATTGAATCGGCTTGTGTACTTTTGGATTCGACGATGAGCACAGCAAATACACTTATTAAAAATGCAACTGGATTTTTGGAAAAATCCTTAGAGGCTGAGCGAATGCGAAATAGAAGATTAGAGGTAAGCAGTCCTAAAAACCCAAAACAAACAAACCTTGTATTAGAGACAAATAAGTTAGATGTTCTTAAAACAGATTTAGCTAGTCAAAATATTGGAATCAAGCGCAAAAATTTAGGAGCTATGCCAAGTGATGTTATGGAAGCGTGCTCTCAAGAAAAAATTAAAAAATTAGATGCTACAAATATTGAAAATAACAAAACAATTAGAGCTGATTTAAATGAAATTAAAAGAAGTTTAGAAGATAATAATTCAAAGAAAATAAACATTAAAAGAGAATATAAATTAATTCAGAAGTCAAGCTTAGATCTTTGGATGGATTATTTAAAATCAGAATTGTTATCAAATGATCTTTTAGATGTTATTGATGCAGAAATACAATCTCCGATCAATTATTCTGAGGCTACAATGATTAAAAGAAAAAGTTTAGTTAGAGATATAATTATTAATCACTTAGATGAACACTATCACAAGAGAATTTTACAAGAGACTGATCCAAAAATAATTTTGAATAAAATTAGAGAAATAAAGAGAAATGAATCCAATGTAACGCATACTTCAGTTAGAGCACGTTTATACAAGTTAAAGATGAAACCCCATGAACGCGTTTTTGATTTCTGTGAACGTTTCGATGCTATAATTAGAGAATATGAGGAATGTGAGTCCGCGATTTCTTTAACTGAACAAGAAAAGAGAGCAGCATTCTATCAGGCAGTCACTGGTATAGTTCCTGAAATAAGATCAGCAGATTTAATTAGAAGACAAACAAGTGGTAAAGAGATGAGCTTAGATGAAATAAAATCTTTCTTAACACAGTTAGAGGCAGAACGAAAGTCGGATTCAAAAGATGAAGCTAGTGCCAATAGGGCTAAGCCATTTCCATCTTGGCAGGCGGGACCAAACGGGCGCTGTTTCAGATGTGATTCGGCGGGCCACATGGCGTCGGATTGCTCTCTGAAAGATCAGGGCAAGTGGTATTGTTATTTTTGCAAAAAGATAACAAACCACAAGGGTACTGAGTGTCACCGTAGGGGCTCGGGATCGTCCAGAGGAGGACATTCGGATCAACAAAGGTACAAACAAAACAATACAATTAGAGGTGGTTTTAAATACAAATTTAGAGGCAAAACATTTAATGCGGGTAAAAATGTTAACGTTAGAGGAAAAGATAGGACTGCTTACACAAAGAATAATATTAGAGAGAATGTAAATAAGAGAAATTCGTCTGGTTATAAAGTCTTGTCAGCGGAATATACAGAATCGGATCAAAATAAGTTCAACAAAAATGACAATACAGGTGAGACTACGTATAATTCTGATAATGTATTGAGTCAAATAAGATTTATAGCAGATAGTGGGGCCACAGAACACATTATCAATAAGAGCTTTATCTTGAGCGATTTTAGAAGATCTAATGAAGGGGTTATTAGATGTGCGAATAAAAATGAAGAAGCTAACATTAAGATAGATGGTAAAGGTAATTTAATCTTACATTCAAAATACCGTACGATTAAATTGGTCAATGTAATAGCAGCAAATGACATTTCTGAAAATCTTTTATCACTTAGACGATTTGTAGATGCAGGACTAAGTATTTACTTAGATGATAAAAAGTTAGAAGTAACTGATAAAATTACGGGGGAAATAATCTTAGAAGGGATATATGAAAAACCGAATTGGACCATAACTTTTGAAATACAAAAGGGAAATAAAAATCAAAAAGAGTTCGAATATGAAAAATGTGTATGTAAAGCATTTATTGTCTCTGACTCAAAGAGTCTAATAACTTCATGCAAATTTTCGGAGGGAGAGAATTTAGAAGATAAAGATAAGATGGAAACCGATGAATTTAACAAAAATAAGAGTGATAAGATGTTTTCAGATTTTGATGTTACGAGATTGAATCGAAAAATAATAGATTTAAACGATCCTGCAAACTTTAATTGCTTAGATGATGTAAGTGACAAACCAATTGAGTTGAAGTCAAAGAATGTTGTGAAACAAAATGAAGCTATGCTTTGGCATGTTAGATTAGGTCATGTATCTTTAGAGTATTTGAAAAGACTTCAAAAATTAGACGATAACTTGAAGAATGTAAAGTTCGATGATTTTGTATTAGATTGTGAAATTAGTAATTTGGCTAAAATGCATAAATTACCTTTCAAAGGGACAAGAAATAGAGCAAAAAGACCTTTGAAAATAATTCACACAGATATCATGGGTCCGATAAAACCAACGTCATATCCGGGAAGATGTAGAATCATAATCACTTTCACTGATGATTTTTCAAGATTGACTAGAGCATATTCGATGAAAACAAAAAGTGAAGCTGGTGAATATTTAGAGAAATTCTTAAGATCAACAAGAAATATGTTAGGATTAGACGAAAAGGTATGTTATATTAGATCTGATCAGGGAACCGAGTTTACAGGAGGAAAATTCTTAGAAATTATGCAAAAAGAAGGAGTAGAGCATAATTTATCCCCACCCTATACGCCAGAGTTGAATGGAACATCAGAAAGAATAAATAGAACACTACAAGACAAAGTTAGAGCATACATGTTTGATTCCAAGTTGCCAAAAAGCATGTGGGAACTAGCGTTAGAGGCGGCAGTCCATGCCTACAATCGAACACCTCATCGTTCAATAGATTTTAATATCCCTTTGAAGAAGTTCACACCAAATTCAAACTGTAATTTAGATAAAATTAGAAGATTCGGATGTATTGGGTATGTTAAGAAGCCAAAAACGACAACAAAATTTGATGAACAGGCAATTAAAGCAGTACTTGTTGGCTACACGCCAACAGGATATATATTCTGGCATCCACCAACGAAAACATTTTTGTCTTCTAGGCATGTTAGATTTAATGAGAAAAGAGTGATGAAGATGATGAATTAGAGGGAATTAACGAAGATATACCAGATGACAATTGCATTTGGGACAAAGATTTAGTTCAGGGAATTAAACATGATGGTATAAATGAAGATGGCAAGAAAGAATCATTAGAGTCAACAGACAGTCAAAAAGAAAAATTGAATTTAGACGAAGAGAAATTAGGATCAGGACAAGAAGAAATTCCAGCACTAGAAGCTCCTAGACGTTCCAGCCGTGTCAGAAAACCAATCAATGATCCCAGTTTTGAATATTATAAAGCTAAGACGATAAATATAAATAGAGTTTGTTTTGAAAACATTGAAGATGAAAAAATGCAGACACATAATTTAGAGGAAGATGAATTAAAATGCATCTTCCTACCTTTTTCGCATCTTTGAATAAAGATCCAACTACCTACTTAGAAGCAATTGAAACAAGAGAGAAAGAAGATTGGAAAAAGGCCATTAGAGAAGAATTGCATTCAATGGAAGAGAATAAAGTCTGGAAATTAGTAGATAAATCAAAGATAAATTTAGATGGTACTAGAGTAAATATAATAGATTCAAAGTGGGTTTTCAAGAAAAAGATGGAAAAACAAGGTTGTATCAAGTTTAAAGCTAGATTAGTTATTAGAGGTTTTAAAGATAAGAACGTGTATGACTTAAAAGAAACATATGCACCAGTGTCAGGATTGCCATTAGTAAGATCAGCATTGGCAATAATAAATAAACTTGATTTAGAAGCCTATCAGTTAGATGTAAAGACAGCTTTCCTAAATGGAATATTAGAAGAAGAAATGTACATGGAAATACCAGATGGATATAATTGTGATGATTTAACAAGAAAGACAAAAGTATGCAAATTGGAAAAAGCTCTGTATGGATTGAAAGTCAGCCCTAAGAAGTGGAATAAACGTTTTACTGAAGAAGTTAAGAAGTTAGGATTAGAGAATGATATTCACGAACCGTGTCTTTTCACTAGGAGAAAACACGGAAAATTAGTTTTCATAGTTCTACATGTAGCTGATATACTCACTGCCGGAAATGAAAAAGAGAAATTAGAAGAAATTATTAAAAATCTTAAAACCAAATTTAGAATGACAGATTTAGGAGAGCCAAGGCAGTTTTTGGGTATAAATATAAAAAGAGATAGAAAGGAGAAAATAATGATTCTTAAACAGGACAAATACATCACATCAATTTTAGAAAGGTTCCATATGAGTGAATGTAAACCCCAAAACACACCTGTGGTGACAATGCAAGTTCAAAATCGAGAAAATAAACGGAAAGAAAATACTAAATTAGAGTCCAAAAATGTAGTTAGAGTACCTTACAGAGAAGCTATAGGAAGTTTACTGTATTTGGCAGGAGCTACGCGTCCAGATATTTCCTATGCTGTTGGTTACTTAGCAAGAAAACAATTAGAACCAACTGAAGATGATTGGAATAGTGTAAAGAAGATTTTTAGATACCTTAAGGGAACTTTAGAGATGGGTTTAATTTATAGAGGCAAATCAGATGTATTAGAGGTAATGACAGACGCAAGTTTTAGAGATTGTCATGATTCAACATGGACTAGTGGATACATTGTTAGATTGTATGGAGATTCTGTATCATGGCGAAGTCACAAACAAACCTATGTTACATTATCGACTTGTCAAGCTGAGTATCTTGCGATGAGTGAGTCATGCCAAGAAATGATATCTTTGGATAAAGCTATTAGAGATGTTGTGGGAAAAACATTCTATCCAATCACTATTTGGTGTGATAACAAATCAGCCAGGGAGGTCGTTCAAAAGGACGGGAGTCACAAATTAAAAAACTTTGACTACAATGTAGAAACAATAATTAGAGACTTAGAAGAAAGGGAAAAGACGGGAACTAAAAAACATATGGCAGATACGCATGGAGATTACATCAAATCATGTGTGAATGAAAAGATAGTTGAAATTAGATGGATTGCTACTAAAGAAAATATAGCAGATATTTTTACCAAACCGTTACCCGCTGACGCACATAAGTATCTTAGAGATAAAATAATGAATATAAATATTAGAGAAATAAAGAAATAATGTGTTCATAATTTATAAAACTAATTTGCACTTTGTTTTAGAAAATGATTAGACGTTTAGAGATCCAAAGGCGGAGAAGGGAGGGAGTGTTGGCATTATGCTTCCCCGCCTAGGGACTTTTGCGACAGTGTGTCGCCATCTACATTGGCGGGCGTCTCTCGCCCGCTTGCTACTTTCGTGATTACCGAACGGCAGCTTCGAGTGAGCACTTCGAGTGCATTTTGATTTAATCTCTTGTAGAAAAGAAATAAAGTTTAGTTTGTGTTCCAAGTGGAGTCTCCGCGTCTTTATTTTTGACCTGGCGTCCAACAGGTTATGCGCCCAGTGCACGCGTAACTGCGCGGTGAACAGAAGGTTAGTTTTTGCAAAAGAAAATGAAAACGAATAAAAAATGTTAGACTGAACTAAATTCACTTTTATTTAGAAGTTTTATCGAAATTAATATTTAGAATGTTTAATTGCAATTAATATTAGAATGTTTTATTTCAATTAGCAGCATTTAGAAGAAAACAAAAAAAAAAGTTTGGTTTAAAACGATGTTCTTTTGTTTTGAGTACTTCCTTTGTTTCGCGATAATAATAAAATAAAATAACAAAAGAAAAATAGAAGAAAAATAAAAATACTGAAATAACTTAAGAAATCAGTAAGTTTGTTTTGGATGAAAATAAATGTTTTTGAAACTGATTTAAAAGTGGATGATAATGGATTATGAAATGTGCCAATTTTGAAGTTAGAAGTAGAAACAAATTGCTTAGTTAGATGGAATATTTTTGATGAAGGAAATTGAAGATATTAGACAGAACAATTTATTAGAGACTTATTGAAAACAAATTAGAAGATTTATTAAAATATTGTGCACAAGATGTAAGGGAGAATGAACATAACCTCACATCATAAATAAATATCAAAGTACTTTGAGAATGGAAATCAATTGTT
>JABFPB010005726.1:0-12919 GCA_022817645.1 Ceratoteleas bidentatus
ATTGTCCTCAACTCGCGCGATCAGAGTTGATATAACTCAGCGTTTTAGTAAAGCCAATGGTAGAAAGGTTATGTTATAGCAAGGAGTTGGCACTACTGCAAATATTCATAAATTCAACTTATTTTTCAATAAACTTGACTTCATTTTTTTCCCCGTGTATACTTATGTTTGGTGTAACCCAACGGTATTCTAATGCACAATCATCCATACTATATGACAACCATATGTACACTAGTGCCAACTACATTTTTTTCAGTGTAGTAACTTTCTTACACGTACTATTTACTGTAGTAATAAAACTATAACATATATAATCTACATTATTAGGAGTTTTATAAGTTTTATAGGTTTAAAGTACTTCTAAATATCTATGATTAATTAATTATCAACATTTATTGGTAGAATAGTTTTTGGACAAAAAAGTTTCTGTAAAATGTCGCTCGCGACATGATTTCCCAACTTTTGTATGCATGATTGTATTATTTTTATGTATTTTTGTTTGAAGTATTTTTAAGTATATTTGAAGAAATAAAATAGTTTAAATAACACATGACTCGCTACATGATTTCAGAACTTTTGTATGCATACTTAATTATGCATACAAATTATAAAATTTAGTTTGTAGTATTATAGTTTATATTTAGGAAAAAAATGCTTGATGTGACTTATGGCTCGCCACTAGATTTCCTATCTTTTTTAGGTTTTAATTGCTCGATCACTCATCCGATCGAGACTCACAATGGGTGGAACAGGAAATCCTCAGCCCAAAGTAACTCCTTTGAGAGAGGACAAGATAGTCAATTACTCCTGACTGTGAAGGAAAAAGGAAGAGGTTTGTAGACACTGTAACTCCAGTGCCGGAGTTTGTTCCAAGCCGTTTGTTCCAATAATTATTTGTTCCAATAAACTTTTATTCCAATGAACTTTTATTCCAAATAACTTCAAAATTTATTTATTGACAAATTACATATATATCAAAAAGTTATGTTGTGGCCTATAGCTTTTAAGTAGTTCAAAACATCTCCGTTCTCGCGATATTCCGCGTACTTAAGAACTATATTGGTGATCCAGTCGTTGGTTGCTGCTTTTGATTTTTCACGCACTTTTCTAATTTTTTGACCAAGCTCTAACTCCCGCAACATGCTCTCAGTGTCGGCTTGTTCCTTCTGTAACTCGACAAGAAATGCGTAGAAGCTAGGGTGGCTCCGGCCGACGACGACCTGGAATCTGTTGTGCCACCCTTCGCTGAGGTTGTTCGTCCTCGACATTTTTTGGAGTACCGTATGGTACAGGTTCCATAACGAAGGGTGGTATCTCGGTTGAGTCGCTCGTCTTCTCCCTCGTGCTGGTAGTCCCCGAACATAGTTTTTCTACACAATGAACATTATTGTACAATAATGAACAATCTTAGTTAAGTTTTTACAATCTTAGTTAATTTTTTACTTCAAAATACTCCGCAACCATGACTAAAGTATCGGGAATGTCTTCCATATACACATCAAAAGTTTCCAAGAGATCTTCTTCAGGGACAAAGGCTAAGGCGCAGAGCATTTGAGCAGCTACCTTGACACCCCGGTCATCCTCATCGCGATAAGCTGGCTGCAGACCTTCTACTTGAATGTGTCGAAACACGCTTTGCCGCAGATGAAAGAAGCACGCATGCACTTTACTCGTAACGGATTATGCTGCGCTGATAATTGCGACCTCAAAATCGGTCATAATCATCGATCGCTCGGATACTTGGACTCCTAAACGCTGAC
Organism: Ceratoteleas bidentatus; assembly: GCA_022817645.1. Lineage (NCBI taxonomy): Eukaryota > Metazoa > Arthropoda > Insecta > Hymenoptera > Scelionidae > Ceratoteleas > Ceratoteleas bidentatus. The sequence goes on from JABFPB010005726.1 coordinate 1,761, forward strand.
AACTCTCGTGCACGACATCAAAAACTTTTTTGTACGATTCCTCATTTTTTGATTCCATCAAAGCATAAACCATCGGAACAGCTAAAACTCGTTCAACCCCTTGATAAACTTGGTAAATGGAAGCTAGTATTGTAAATAACTGATAAAAAACTGTCGGAACAACCTTAAAGGTTCCATCGACAAACCAGTTTCGACTTCTCATAAGCTTTCTTAAATTTTCTTTTGTAGAAAATAATAAAATTCTTCCAAATTGAAAATCGTCCTCGTCAGAATCGTACATAAAAAATTTTTCGCCTATATAGTAAAGAAATATAAACTGTAAAAATTGTAAAAATTGTAAATTTTTGAAAAATGTGAAAATCATTGTATACCGGCGAGAGTAATTTGATATTTGTCTGGAACAACTGTCACTTCATCGAGAGAGGTTGGGTTTGTCGGTACATTCTGCAGTCGTACGCGTCGAACGGACTTCGTCAAATTGACTCTATCTGGGAGTTGCGCCAAAACTTCCGACGGAACCTTATGCATCTCAGTCCTGAGCAGTTGTGCGGGTGGGACCTCAGGATGCTCGGCAGCTCTTCTCTTCAAATTTCCCTTGAATTTTTCTCCTTTGACTTCTTCTATATTCTCTGCATGGCCATGATCACCCGCTTTCACTACTACAACTTCGCCGTTGCCACTTCTCGTTATGGCCCGAGCACCACACTCAGCATTTTTTCGACACTTCCAATAAATTTTTCCTTTGACTTCCGAATGTTTCACGTACAAAAATCCTCCGTGGTGCAGAAAAAAACCTTTGCGAGCCGGAATTAACTCAGCCACACTCTCAATACTTTCAGCCATACTTTCAAATTTAGGATCAGGATCAGGACAGTTATGACAGCTATTGGCTATGACAACTGTTATTGGTTGGTTGGTTTGAAGTTGGTTGCATTTTGAAAATTTGAATTGGAACAAAAGAATCATTGGAACTAAGAAACTATTGGAACAAAGAATTATTGGAACTAAAAACTATTGGATCAAAGAATTATTGGAACAAAAGTACTATTGGAACAAACGGATTGGAACAAATGTACCCCAATCCCTCCAAAGACCTTCCAAATAGCTTCACAAACACTCTTAGATACACACATATATGCACACACTCGTAAACACATATAAACACACTCTTCTATACACAAATGTAGATTTATTGCTATGTATACATATAAGTATACAGTTACAACCACACACGCACACACACATACTCACACATATCCACACATAATCACAATCATGTATACACACCCACACACATACAAGTACTTATACACATCTACAAACATGAATTTATGTCATTAATTGACTACACACATACATACACACACATACGGTCATACGCACTCACACAATCTTATACTATTACCCACACCACATATATATCATGTTCATAGAGGTATTATCGCCTCAAAGCTCTATGCGCGTTTTTCGGAGCATTCTGGACCACTGTGCTGCGCCAGGTTGGTCACAACAAAAGGAGATTTTAAAAAACATGCTTTTTCGGCGTCATTTTGTCAGCGTTTCATTTAACATTTTTGAAAAATAAAAGCCCTCCCTGAAAGGCATTTTTATATATTTATCAACACCCAAAAGCGTTTGTTTTTATGTTATTTCGATTTCCCACAAAAAATTCGTAAAATCGACTCAATTTTCGGACCTTGTATGTACCCCCTTAATATGAAAATTAATATTAAATATATTCAGCAGGACGAGGTATACAATTTAATAATAAATTTAATATGAAATTTCATATTAATTTTCATCTTAAATGTAATATTAAATAGAGGCTCAATTGTGCATGTTTGATATAATAATAAATTTAATGTTAATTTCAACATTAAATCTGACATAATTTTTTTAAGTAGAGCTACTTTTAAAGCCTTTATTCCCCGAAAAATTCGCACGCTTTTTACAATTGATTCGACGTCTTCAACTCGGATCGGATTAATAGTCCCTAATCCTCGGCTAATTTAGCAAAGCGGGCCTAATGGAAACGGCGCGCGATTTATCGTTATTCTATTTTCCAGTCAGCCTGGCGCGCAGACACAGCGCATCCGGAAATAAGGTCAGGCGCGATCCGATCTCCTCAAATTCATCACCTTCACGTCGTATCACGCCCCAGGGATATCGCCCGAGTCTGTTTCTAATTAATTATGTTGTATTGCGCGGTGTGTATTTTGGGGAAATATTGCTTAATTAATGGCAAGCAGTTTCCACACGCACTCACGTGTTTTCAGTTTCATGGCAATTTGGGAACTGATTACATGGTATCCTCACATTTTTTTTGTTCTATCAATGGAAAAATGCTGTATTACATTTCATGGATTTACAGTTTTTTCCTGTTGTTTGGCAGATGTTAGTTTTCTTAGTTTACTGTTTAGAAACGTATTTTTTTCATTATTTTTTAACTCCTTTATAACCCTCGAAGGGCTCAATGAATTTACTCTATGTTTAGAGTACAGTTCAGTAATACATATTGGGATTACAGAGATGAAATCCCAATATGTATTACAGTTTCATGAAATATTTTTCTTATCTCTATATATTCTGTTTGATCTAGGTATATATGCCTTATAAAGTACGTACACACAAGGAGTACCTCGATATCTCAAAACGATATATTCTCTAATAAAATCCGATCGAGGAATAAAGATAAGATTAAGAGTTGATCATAGTTTGTGACCTCTTAATTTCTAATCTTTGAGAGTTGAATGAGAGAATTGTACCAAACCATTGGATCGACTTATTGAACTAGATAAATGGAAATATAAAGTCGGGATGGAATTAGTGATCAGTCGAGTGAAATTGGTGGGCGATTTGTAATACCATAGTCTGAACTACAGTTTCTACTCCTTTTTAAATATGTCTGAATTTCTCAGTCTTTCTCTTCATTAAACTTTTGATAAAAAAGACTGTCTATATTTTTCTTGAATCTGAATTTTTATGAAAATCGAGTGTCTATATACGACAGATTTTATATATTTGCGAAGTATTTCGGTACCGAATTCTTTATTTGAATTCCGTGACTTATAATGCAAAACGTAAATTGTTGGCTTTCTCACAAATTGTTTTCAAGTGCTAGTTGCAAAAATGTTAATGTGAAACGTTTGTCACGTTGAAGTGTGCATTAATGCGAGTACAAGTTGAGACAAATTTTGGATGGGAATTGCGAGTTTTTTCGGGCGGGTGAGAAATCTCGTTCCTAGCATAGAACCCGGGTGAAATATCGGTGGGGAAATAAAATCTGCGCTCGAGCAAGAAATTGTTTTCACTTAGCTGGCTGTCTTGAAGGAATGAAAATGTATTGGCACTTTCACTCCCATGCCACGAAAAATCGTAGGAATTTTCCGAAAATATTTTTCTGCAATTATGATTAAACAAATTAATGAAAATTTGAAATTTTAACTCGATTATATTTCAGACTTTCATCTCAAAACTTAATTATTTTTATGTTCAAAATATCAATCACGAGTTAACTTTGTTAGTTTCATTTGATTTGTTAGTTTTTAACCTAAAAAACTAACCTAAAAAAATGTAATTGAAAACCTAATACTGCTTATCTTTCTAAACATTTAAAACAGCATTATGCCCTACAAATTATTCATTACAAAATTTGTAGTTTTAAGTTTAAATCTAATAAATTCCACCCCAATGAAAATCAATCAGCAATTCAAACCCGTTGAGATATAAACGACATTTTTATGAGCCATCTGTAGGTACAGTTTGAATGATCGTTACAATTATGCCAAGTTTTGGTTTTGTAACAGAAATTTGAAATTTCGGACCGTCTCCTCAAGGTAACTGAGAGCAATACTAATAATTTACGCGCTGCTTACGCATCACGTCGAATCGACGTTGAATTCTTCATGTGATCGATAGAGATGCGCGGTTTTCGGGCAAATTCGCGATAAGGCGAATTGCGCGAACTTTCCTTCGCGGCGAAGTTTTGCGCAAAAGGAAGGCAGCAATGCGAATCGAGTCGTTCAAAAGTGGAAAAAAGCGAAAGCCCTCGGCGACGAAATAGAAGCCCTCTTACATGCCGTGCAGTCGGCCAGTCGCAGATTGTTATGTAAACTTCAAGTTGTTCTTGCGGAGACCTATATTTACTGTACAAAATTTAATTTCGGACTATCTTAATTAGATTGCACTGTAAAATTGTCACTCAATATAGGTTCCATAACGAAGAAGAAGTAAGAAGAATTGCATTTTCCAGTTAAGTATAAAGTTCAACGTTTGTCGAAGAAATGTTGGTAACAAAACATACGTTTAGCAAGTTGTGAATGTATGAAACCGAACCCTTACAGGCAAAAAGAATAGTGAAACTTAATATAAGCAACCCATAAAAATGTAAAACCGAAACTGGAAATTGAAATTTCTGTACTAATTTTATGTATTTAATTTCTGTACTTAAAATTGGTATACTTTTAAATTTAAAACTAATGCCAACATGTGCAAAAAAATAAATAAAATGTCATTTATCTTCTACAGAGGAAGATCTAGAAATGCCATTTTAATCATGACAAAAAAATTCCCCATTTGACGAAAAACTAAATGGGATTAGTTATCTAGCATTAAATAGTGATCAGCAATTTAGACTCTGTAAACTGACCAGAAAATAACATTGTCATGACTCATGTTCCACGGTTAATGAACTGGACGTCAGTGAACCGCTCATACATTCCGAATTGGAAAAATTATTTATGAGACCTAAAAGGATTTGTCTTCGGCGCTGCATTATTGATAAGCATTAAATGTGATATCTGCCGCTTAAGGTATTAATGCGAGCTAAACGTTGCACTTTACGACCGAATTCGCGTAAATGGTAACTTCAGTTTGAATTCAAAAAATCCTGATTAAATCATTTCATTTAATCAGCGTTTGGAAGCAACATTAAACTTGAGATCAAATTCAATTAGATTTTAAAATACTTTAATTTGCACAATTTTATTAACATATTGTATTAAAACAAAATTCGTTCAACTTTCACCTTGATTGTTTATTAATTCTTTTATTAATTTGTATTAATTGTATTAATTCAAACTCAAATAAAAATTATTTTCAGGTTTAATATTCCATCGATTTAAAAAATAACTTTGTATGGTTCACAACAAAAATATAATTATTAGATAGATTTCACATTTTTATTTAGGAATTTAAATTTTAGAATTATTTAATTTTTTATTTTTATTATAATTGTTGTAATAATTTATTATTTATTACAATTTTTTATAATAATTATTTTTTAAACTAATGAATAAATGGTAAAAATACGTAAATGCGTATATTGTCATGTTTTTCTTCATTGCTTTGTAGACTCGGCTGTGACCATGATCGGGGCCAACTTGCGATTCGGGATTGGCGCATCCGGCAATGTTTCATCGAACGCGACGAAAGTTTTCCAGTGCCATCCGGGCGGCATTACAGAAGCCACCGTCATTTTTGGCCTCGGCTCCTTGGGGATGGGCACCAACATCATGTTGATGGTCCTCATACTTGCCAAGAGGCAATTAAGAAGGTAAATGTCTCATTCGATATCTGTTTCGCGCCAATCACACTTTTCCCAATCAATCTTCCGATTTGCGCACACAAATAATGAAATTCGCATTTCCAGGCCGATCCGTTTTGGCGAACTTTTAGATCAGTTTTTTCAATCAAATTTCGGAGCAGTTGGCCGAGCGACGATTGTTTTCGCAGTTTTAATGTGATTAAGCATTTTGACAAATCAAACGTTTAACAAATGTGTTGCAAACTGAAACTGTTTTACCGTTTTCAAATTAGATTTTACGATAATGGTTTATATCCAAAGGTGTTTTTTTATGTAAAAGTTAGGTTTTCAAATTTGTAAAATGAACAAATGTATACTCTAAGAACAACTGTCTCGAGTCAAGAAAAACTGTCTCGAGTCAAGAAAAACTGTCTTGAGTAAAGACAGTTATTCTTAGAGTGTAGGCTTAAATAGCGTTTGGAATATTTTATCAAATTTGTATCAACGTGTATCTCGTTTTTATAGCTTCATATCTCTTATCAAATTTTTGTTAATTCTACTACCAATTTTTATCAATTTGTATAAAATAACCGGGAAAATTTAACATATATTGCCCATTGAAATTTATCATTTAAATTTTGAAGCTTCTCAGTATCAGGTTTCGAATTCCGTATCCCGAAGTTTGGTGTCGAAAACAGATAAGCGAAAATCATGGAATCGCCGCAGCTGCAAATCGATGTCCTCCGCGATAGCTTTAATGGCCACTTGTGCATTGTCTAGGATCGCAGATTACCCAAATCAGATAATCTTTATTTCGACGTACAAAGCCTCTACAACGGCTACGGATTTTGGACGTGATTCTTGTACGGGATGGGGAAACAAAAAACGCGGGTGCCTTTCAGAAGAGGCAACTAGGTCCCTTTGTTAATGCAAAATCCGCTCGCAAAAATCGCGATAACGTGGATTCTACGTGGAGGAACGTTCGAACGTATATTCGACGTAGATTCCACGTCGAATCTACGTGTTTTAGAGGTGTGTCTGTTAGGGTGGAGTGTCCCAGTTTAAGTACCCTGTTAGAGAGAATTTAGCTTCTAATTCGGGGTCGTCTATGCCTAAAATTTAATAAACAAACATGACTTTTGTTGTGGAACAAGTTGCTCTGATGCATCAATATTGTCATCCCCTATCTCTTTGCATCTCACCATCCCCTCTTCCCTAAGCGTAAAACTATGACCCACCCCACCGCCCTCCCTGGGATTCTCTATACTGGAAAAAAATGCCACTGAACCAACAGTGAACATGTAGGCTGAGTTTCAAACAAAAGCGTCTGCTTTTAAATCAAGAGCGAAATGCTCTTGTTCCAAAATGTCGCGGTACTACTACCAGCTTGTTTTTGAACACGTAACTTTGATCCTAAAGCAACACGGTCTTGGCTCAACAGAGATCACTGATCCCTAACGGATCAGCGGTACGAAATCGACTTCGAACTAATGTCGGATCGCGATTTACAGAAACATTAAATCAACATAGAATCAACGTTCTTGGTATCATTCTCCTTTAAATCGACGTTGATTCAATGTCGACATCATCATCAATTCGTCGACGGCATCGTCATCGATTCGATGTCTACTGAAGGAACATTGAGACATTGATCCGACGTTAATTCAACGTTGATTCAACGTTGATTCGATGTATTCGCCAGTCACCATCGACATCGATTCGATGTCGATTTCTTATTGCTGTTCCCTTAGGGATCTTGATTTTATTCCAAGTCTCCTGTTGGTTCAGTGGTATTTGTTCTTCCCGTGTACCGACAGACCGTTAACGCAACATTTGTCTACGTGTCTGGAAGCCAAATCCAAAAAGTCCGCCACCCCAGTTGCTCGCCACTTTCCTCCTCTTACGTTTTCCCCTCGCATCTTTTCACACCTTGCTCCCTGCCCAGCAACTCTCTCTCTTCTTCTCAAACCTCGTTCTACTTGTAACTCAGGTGGTCCCAGGGATTACTCTTTCATCAGGCCTTCGTGGACTGCGCCCGGGCCGCCATACTTTTACCCCTCGGCACCAGCATCCTCAATTGTCAGCCGGTCAATAAATGTTCGCTCGTCGAGACGGCGTTCCTGCTGCTGGTCACAGTCTCGACAGTGAATATGCTGACGACCGTGCTGAACGACAGCCCAGTGTTCCCGGACAACGACGAGGAGGCCGACATAACCGGGCCGTTATTAATGGACTCGCCGCAGGTAATGAAAAATTACAGACGAACAACGAGCAAGATAAATGGCCCAGGAAGGAAGCGAGAGAGAAAGTGCCGGGCTTTGTGCCCTGTTTCGCGATGAGGAAGACGTCGGGCTGAAGGGCCAATCCGGGTCATCCGAGGGCGACATCGGTAATGACGTCGCACTAATGGCGAAATCTTGTTGGGTGTTTCGCGGGGAGGGGGAGGTTGGGTTAGGTCCGGAATGGAAGAGGGCGTCGGGGATTTGGAAATTGCGATGGATAATTTGGAGATTTTGAGGAAATCATGAAGACAAACCATGAAGACAATGTATTTTTGGCACTGTTCGAAATTACCTCTGATTCAGATCTAATTGTATTTATTATTTTTTTATTAAAACACGTCCCATTTAAATTTGAAGCCGTTTAAGGTCCTTCGAGTCGGATATAACAAAAAAGTTATTTAAAAAACCATTAATAAATAAATACAATTAGGTCTAAATGAAAAGTAATCTCGGATAGGTACTAATATATCAGTATATTTGAATCGATATACTTGATGCAAATAATTTTTGGTCCCGAGAAAAATGTTAAATGGACATATAAAAATGTTGGAACTAATAAAATTTAACGATTTAAAGTTAAGAAAATAATGACATTACATTGTTACTAAACATTTTTATGCACCTAGGGCTTGGACGGTCATTTATTATTACCGCACGGAACACCTTCGGAGATTCTCCGGAGTTAATTGGAAGATGATCTCTCTTGTCTCCGGAGAAACTCCGGAGATAAAAGGGGAAACTTCGTAGATCCTCCGGAAATGTATCGGTAGAAATCTTTCCTGTACTCAGGAGAATCTCTGATAAATCTGCGGAGAATCTCCGGAGAATCTACGGAGAATTTTTGTTTATTAAATTACTGTATAACATGATTGGGAATATTTTCCGAGGAAACTGCTATATACGAATCGTTTTTGAACATAGGAGAAAGTGAAACCCAAAAAAAAACCTGTTGTGTATTTTTTGGTTTACGTTTTGGCTTGGAGCGACCTCTAAATATCTACGGATCGAGTTCATTTTTGGTGTACCTTTATAAAATTAATAGACCTACCCTACTCTAGAAGAACAGCTTCAGATTCGAAAAAAAATTTTTTTGAACCAGTCTAATATGGTATCCGTGATTTAGTGACAAAAATTATATTTTTAAAACTACATGCATACGCTTAAAGTATAACTTCAGTATATTGAATACGTTATTTAATATATTCGAATAGAATATTTTGAGATTATGACTTTGCGTCATTGTGTACGCTGTTTCGTACCGAACTTACATTTACATTTTGGTTTAATTTTATTCAGGGTATAAAGTTATACCGAAAAGTTTTTTCTCATTTGTTTAATCTTTTATAATTCGTATTTTAAAATTCAAATTTAAACAGAGTGCATTTTGACTCGCGTTTTTACTAATCACGAAAATGGAAAGCAATCTTTTCTACGAATTTTTAAGGGAGAATTTTCATTTCAATTTGTTCATTTCAATATCTTTTCTTCACAAAAAAACATAACTATAAAATTATATGTATATTAAAAAAGTACCTTTTAATTCTTCAGTATTTTGTCGAAAACTAAGAGACGTTAAAATACGATTAGTGCAGCCTGCAAAATTGCGCTAAACGTATTTAAATGGAATTTGATTTTAATTCACAGTTGACAAATTTCACACCAGCGGCAGTCGCACAATTAACTTCGTTTCTTTTTAATGAGAAATTTATTCCGCGGATATTAACGTGCACGCATTAGGTCATAAAACCGTCACTATATGAAAGTGGTTTGCGCCCGTTGAAACCAATTCAATTGTAATTAAATAATGTTAAAATATTCTGGGGCATTATAAACTATCGAGAATTTCAATTAAAAATATAATAACCGCCACGGATTTCATTTAAAATTGGTTTCGCAAAATACAACTCGTTTAAGTGTAATTTATTTTATGTTACTGATTGGTTTCATGGTTATCTCTGACGCATTTGATCTCGAACGTTTTTAATTGTAACGATACATTTGTAATACGGACGTCGCTATTTCGTAAAAAAATATTTTCCCTTAAGACGATAGAAAATGAAAAATCTGATTTAACGTCGCGATAAAAAATAAAGTTTTTTATCGCTTTCTCCGCATATAGGTATTAGGCGTAAATTTTATTTTTATGGTAAAATTTTGCTCTGCTATAACACAAAAGCTAATACCAGTAGATTGAAATATCGCCCGCATTGGCTCGGTAAAAACGTAAATTCAGTTGTCCACTCCAATTGTTTTTAATTTGTTTCTGTTTATACATTTGCTGAAATAAATAACACTCGACGAAACGATGCCGGGAAATAAAAAATAACGCGCGAACTGCGTCGTAAAATTTAAAAAGATACTTCGTCCTGTTCTGCAATTTTGAGTTTTACTGACACGAACAGTTATGTCTTTTTTACGATTCCAGTTTTCGCCGACAAACCTTTTTTATTCATCGAAATCTAACATAAAATGACAAACTCTAAAAATCAATTATTACACAAAATACAGTTATCAAAAAACATTTCATTATAATTCATAATAATATATGACAAATAATTCTAAGTTATACAAAAATAATTTAAAAATATCGATATACATATTCGTAATATATGTTCTGAATTGGAAGATCGACAGCTGAAATAAAAAGTCCTCTTTAAAAAATCTTCAAGAAAACTAGAACATCTCCAAGTCATTATTTCCGACATCGTTTTCCAATGCACGTTTTCCTCGAAGCTCTCGGATTACTTCTCGAAGCGTATCCGCTAAAGATTTCAAATACTGCAACTGTGCGTCGCATATCTTTCAATCAGAACATAGAAGGCTTCGCGTTCTGCGCGCGATATTATATGAAAAATGTGTGCTATTCGCGCGGGTCTCTGCAGCGAAATAAACAGAAAAGACAATATAATAAAAAGCGAGGTAAAAATGCGAATTAGAGTGTGCTGGAGCAGCATGTAAGCTCTTGAGATTGGTTCGCGGCAAACAAAGGTGGTGTTATTGCAGGCCTACGATTTTTATCCTTTATTAACTAGCACCACTGCGGGAGCTTAAGCACATAGGTGCGGACGGGCCGATACATTTCTCCTTCTCTTTGGCTTAGTAGAAATAAACAAGGGATTGAAACGAGCGAAATAAATGTGATTGAAACGCGACGAAAGTAATAACCGGAAAATAATACGACGGTGGACGGGAATTGTACCCATTCCCAGTTGGAAAAAAATGGCAAAAAACAAATATAAAAAAACAAATATAAAAAACAAATATAAAAAAACAAATATAAAAAAAACAAATATAAACCAGAGCTGCGCTCCCTATCAAAAAATCCTACGTAGGATCCTACGTAGGATCCTAGG
>JABFPB010005727.1:0-12917 GCA_022817645.1 Ceratoteleas bidentatus
CTTTTCTATTCGTTTCTATTCCAGCGATTTCTCAATGTTTCAAACGAGCAATTTTGAATTCTTCAGAAAGAATTCGTTTCTGTTCAATTCCAAAATCTGAATTCAAACTGACAAAATAAATTCTTTTCTATTCTTTTCAATTCCAGTTAGGATGACATTTTGAAAAAGTTAACTTTGAATTCCCCAATTGGAATTGATTAAGCTATTTCTAACATTTAAAAACGAAAAATGAATTCCATTTAATTCTAGCGAATGCCGAATTTGGCTACGAATCCAATTCTTTTCTATTCATTTCTATTCCAAATTTTTTGCTGGTCTACTTCCAGCTCAACTCTCTCAGTTCATTGCAAATTTCGACTATCGCTCCTCTGCCCAAAAACCACCCTAACACCCTCCCTAGAAAGTTGTGAACCAAGTGTCGGTCAAAATCAATCAAACAAACGTAAGCTCGTACAATCTTCGCCGGCCGGCGAAGCCCGCACAAATAAAGGCGCCCGTCGTCCCGTTCGCAAAGGCTCGAGATCGAACAAACCCAATTACCGGTCCCGGGGAACCCGTCCCGAAATAGGCGCGGCCGTTTTTAAACGGCGCAAATGATTCAGCGTCGCCTTCTTCCCGGCCGCTCTTCACGTGGATCCCTTTAAAACAGGATTCCGTGTGGGTGTCACACGTATCGCATCCCTTTCATGCGCGGCAATGCAGCCTCTCGCGCGCGCCGCGCTGCCGCTTTTAGTTTCAGTCGCCGCCGAGCCACCACGCGCGTTGGCCGCCGCTCCCGAGCAGCGCCGCTCCCGTTCGCTCAGTCACTCGCAGAGCGCTATTTACGCCGACTAATTATAGGCTCCCGAGTTCGATCGCTCGCGCGTGGAGATCATGCCCGGCCGGGACGCCGACCGTGCCGATCCCGTGCAGTGACGCCCCCGACCCCCGCCCCCCGTCCCCCGAAGACCCCCCGGAAGAATCGGCGCAATACTTATGGACTGGCGTGGTGCGGCTGTGAAAAAACTCGTCGAGCACTGGAGGCCGATCTAGAGGGCGATATGGACTTCGTCATCCTGAAGGTGAGTCGACCATGAGGTCGCGCGGGCCCGAAGTCGCGAGGTGTCGGGCATACAATGCCCAAGTTACCGTGGCGCCATCCAGCGCGGCGAACCAAGGTTTCACTTTCGAGCGCGAGACGAAAACGCGTGGGGAAAAGAGGAAGATGTAAGCGGAGAAAAGTAATTCGCGAAGAGAGACGTAATTGCAGGGATTAGTTTCATAAGTTGGCACTTGGGTGGATAGGTTGTAGGATAGGAATGTTACGACAATTGTGGTGAATGTATAGGGAAAATGTTTTGATAAACATAAACATTGGTATGGTAAATAAAGACAAATTTGTCTTAGTGTGGGATGGATTAGAAGGTTTGGAGAAGGAAAACCTTAGAAGATGATATGTTGGATAGTTCCATGAGATTTCTCTGGGAGGACACTCCTTTTTGTAGGAGTTGAGGAAAAGTAGGAAATGAAGTTCGCTGGATTGGTGAAAAAGGTGTTTTGGATGGATAAAATTGTCAGTTGAACACTTTTCCAGTTTTTATATGGAAGCACATCTGTTTTCACTGTGGTTAGGGGAAAGTATGAGATATCTGTTTGGGTGGAAGATTTTTGAGACGGTTTGGTAGGAGTACTGTAAGAAAAACAAGTGTTTAATTTAAGACAGTTTGGAAGGAAAGCATTAGAAGTGTTTTTAGGAAAAAAGTGAGTTGTGGTCTGGAGAATCAGGTGTATGCAATATGGGGTTTTGTTTTATTTTGTGTCTAATTTTCCAGGGAAGATGATAGGGATAGTTTAATAAGCGTAAGTGTTTTTAACATGCATTATTTCATTTTTCTACATTCAGAACATACTTTACCATACAGTTATATTGAGTTCGGTGTTCTGTTTAAAAAACTGGAGTTGTTCTAAATGAAAAAGATGTGTTTTTAAAGTGTCATTCCGTAATTCTTTTGAAAACTTTTCAGTGTATCTTTTTTGTGACTTCAAAAGAAATGATATGACTTTTTTCAGTAAAGTGTTCATATTATCTTCATTTAAAACACTGAGTTTTTGCTGCGGTTTTCGAAGAATTTTTCTCAGACGATACAGTTAAATTTACTTGATATTCTCTGAAAACGAAGCATATCAAATGTGAACTAAAGTTTGAAATTACAGTACATTAGTTGAAATACGATACAATCCTACACGACTATGATTCATGATCTGTTCAATTTTATTAAACTTGTAGGAAATTCTGGTAGAATAAACTTCTACGAACATTTTTCCTGGAATGTAGTAAATAGTCGTGATTGGGAAAGTTAGGATCTTGATTGTAGGGTGAGCGTTTTATTTGAAAAGTCTCTTATATCAGTTTGAGAACTCTCTAAAGTGTTTAAAATGTTAGTTTATGCCTTTTATAATTGTGAGTAATTGAACAAATTAAAATGAATTACAAAATGACAACATTTTAAACTGAAAATTACGCACGACTTAAAAACGATTATATGACGATTACGCTTCCTTTGAATTCGCTCTCAAGAATGCAACTACATATTTCAGTTCTTTTCAACATCAATTTTCAGTTTAAATTTTAGGTTTACAGTTTCGAATTTCAGTTCAATTTCATAAATTGTTTTCGATTCGTTTCTAACACATAATTTTTACAACTACTACATTTACTGATACATTTCTTATTATTACTAATGTTATATCACTTTATATTATTAATTTAACTTTTTGCTCCTTTTTGGGCCTTATCATTGGGCCTCAGGAAAAGGCATGTGCTTTTCGGGCGCGCCGCACCATTACCGGCTCCGGATCTGCCGGTGTTTGTTTTATAAGTAACTCCTTTATTCGCTATATATAGGTTCTTTATTTGAACAGATTATAAAGCGGTCCCGCGTGTCGGGCTGCTGTTTGTAGCGCGCGCTCTTGATTGAGATTTACGGAGGGAACGCGGCACGCCGATTTCCACGGCGGTTTTTGCGCCGTCTTTGCCGTTTAGCGCGACTTTTCCCTGGTGCTTGTTTTTCGTCGACTCGGAGTCGTTCGGCGCGATGCCGAGCCCTGTTTGTATGGATAATGCGTTATGAGTTTGCGTTCGGGATACTGCGAATCGAGTCGCGCGATTCCTAAATTGAGTGTTCCCGACGCTCGGGTGTTTCGGTGTCTGTCTGTCTGCGATTCGCAGATTCGACGTCAAATATTGGCGAAAGGTGGCGACGCGCATCTCAACGACGTTGATTTTTCGCGAAACGCCGCCGAATATTCGGGGGAGAAAGTTTGATTAAGTTGTGTAAAGTCGATTCGAGATGAGATACCATTTTTTTTGCAGGTAGTTTTATCGGTTCGGGGATCCTGTAATTTTATATTTCTGAGGCACAGGTTGCGAGGTACGGAGTTCGGAGTCAAAATTAATTTATGGCCCAAGATTAGTCGTTTCGATAGTTTGATAAGAGTCGTAAATCTTGCGGCGAAGGCAAACCTCGAGACATAGATTCGGAGATGATAATTGTGTATCGAACGATTTCTAATCGGAGGTTTTCATTTGTGACCAGTGATACGAGATGATAAGGGTTTTTGCGGCCAAGTTTTTGTTCGGAAGAAAGGCGTGTGAAAAAGTGTTTGAGTTTATTTTTGGACTGCGGTGTATTCATTTTTATTTTAATACGTTCTTCCAGTTCAGTTGAAATCATTAGAATGGAAAGGAACTTCGATTATTATTACTGAAAGTTCCTTGGGTGTTCTTCTTCAGTTAACATTCGTGGCAAATCAATTCTTCGTCTAAACAGAAACTAATCTTAACTTAAGACCGCCGGTCTGAAATCGAAATCCTATAACTTGTTCAAATGTACAAATCCCGCGTGGAAACCATCAATCTGGATAAAGACTGGAACTCGATCATAAGCCAGCCCTTATCTAGACTAGGTAGACTTCTGCCGCAGTGGAACGGTCCAAGTTTAGAAGTCACAATTTGTACATTTCTGCAGACTTTTCTAACAACCTCCTTTAGACTCGATCGAAGTACTTTTCAACCAAAACCATTTCGGAAACTCTTCGTACGTGGGATGATCGATTATCCCAAAAGTGCGAACATAAATTCAAAATACTTTCTCGATGGACTCGAGACCTAATTCCAAAACGCTTCTTCAAACTCCGACAAACAACTGGAGTGAAAAAAATTTGATGAAAAATAGATCTGAATGTGGTCTAAATTGTTATTGATAATACAGTCAACTTTGAATTCAATGTCCACGGTTTTAGACCAAGAGAATGATTAAATCCTGACTATTTACGATTCGATTCACCTTTTCATCACATTTAGATCTATTTTTCATCAAATTGTTTTTACTTGGAGATCGCTACTAAATAACGATCTATAATTTAACTAATTGAGATATTTTGATCAGGTCTGATTTATAACCAGATTTGGGTCGAAATCTGATCATAAAAGATGTCATTAAGATTGTTTTTTCGGAATCGATTTAGGCCAAAACATCTTTCTGAACACTTTGCCGTCGAAAAACCAACCATTTCCCAAACATATCGTCCGTCGAAGCGATTCCCGTCACTCGGAGCATTGCGCTTTATCTTCATTACTCGCGGGCCTCGAGCGCCCGGCATTACCATTTTTTGATACATAATATGTCAGTTTAATTGTTATTGATCGCCGTTTAAATCACGGCACGCGTCCATAAAGATTCGTCATGTAGAGACAATTCGAAATGCTGATAACTGACCAATTGGCGCTCAATTTCGTTTCGCCGGCATGTCGAACTGGTACTGTCTGACCGTGAAGCACTTCCGTTCGCAGCCAAACAGCCCCGTTTAAGGGCCGAAATCGTAACGGTGAAGTAGCAATCGGACAATAATTACATCAATAATATGCCGATCGAGCTTGAGCGATGCGCGCGATCGTTAAAGTAGCCCCACGTCGAAACAACTGACCTCTCCACGACGCTCCGGCATTACGTCGGTATTATGTCTTCGGACCGAGTCGATTATGCCTGAACACGAACGCCATCCTGTCCATTAGTCGGACGGGAAATAGACGGAAAGCAGCGTGGTTGTGCGACTTTTTTGTCGAGTTTGTTTCCCATCGATGACGACGATCGAATCTTCGCAAGGGCGGAAAACATTTTAATACCTTTATTTTGAATGATTTTATCAAATTTTATTGCAAACCGGTCCTTCAATCAAATTTCCTTTCGATCAAATCATGTTTTAACTTAAATTAAAATTTGTAAATAATATTTTTTCAACTATAGATAAAAATTGATCAATCCGAAATGTTCGATCGTCTTAATCATGTTTGGTTGAAAACTGATCATGGTTACATCGAGTCAAGTTCTGACTAAATGCAAATTTGTTCAAAGTTAATTGACAAAAATGATCGGAACTTGAACGAAAAAGGTTTAATTTTTTATCACCATTTGAGAAAATAGTGATAAATTACGATTACTCTTGGTAGTCGTAATATCGGTAGTTTTAATATTCACATTTCGTCAAACGAATCCCTTTTTATCCATTTCTATCTCCATCATTCCGTTTTTATCCGCAATTTTTTAGAAAAATTCCATCTTCTAAACTTCTTCCCAATTTGTAGGTCCGATCGATCTAATTTCGAATTCGATATCCTTATCGGATTAATCTCGGGGGGGATTACCTCGCTAAAAGGAGTGATAGCGCGAACAAAGTTTTCCTTGTTAACGGCGTATCAGCGTAATTCTAAATCACGTTTGCGTGATAGCACCGCAAGTAGGTGCGGATTCGTATTTAATTACGATACGTATTAGTATAATAGCCGAACGTTAGATACCGAGCGCTGTTTCAATAAACGACGTTCTTCGCAAGTGTCGTTCTGCGGGTAAATAATAAACGGCGCTCCCGGAGGTCTCGGTAAACGTTTGCGGGGATTTTGCATTAACGTTGCTCGAGCACAACGTAATCAAATAGTTAACGTTATTAATAGACTGGGGATTTGCGCGCACTTTTTCTTCGCGCGCAAATTGGACGTTTTGCAGGTTGGCTGCGTGTTTGCACTGGTTCCGCATGTTTTTCAATTAAATTTGCAAGTGCTGCTCGGTTTTAAAGACCTTTGTTTTTTGCATTCGTAGAGGCTGTAGAGGGGAAATTGGATGAAAAATAGTCATTTATAAATAAGATACAGTTTAACATATGTGGTATATATGTTAGGAAAATTAATCTTATTACACATTCATGGATTTGTTTCAGTGGAAGTAATAAAGGTTTAGTAGTAGCCACATACACTGCAAAAACTATGTGTTTTATCTTAAAACACATTGGTAAAACACTTAAAGTGTTTTACCATTTAAAAGATAGGTTAAAATTCAAAACGCTAAAATGTGTTTTAAAACTGAAGACAGAAAGTGTTTTACTATAAAACACTTGTTTTTGCAGTGTATACTTTTATTTTAGGAA
The DNA here is from genome assembly GCA_022817645.1 of Ceratoteleas bidentatus. NCBI lineage: Eukaryota > Metazoa > Arthropoda > Insecta > Hymenoptera > Scelionidae > Ceratoteleas > Ceratoteleas bidentatus. The sequence continues at coordinate 6,460 of JABFPB010005727.1, forward strand.
AAATAAAAAGTAATTATGAAAAAGTTTCATAATTACTTTTTCCTCTAAAACACAGATTGATCAATTGAGCATAATATAGTTGTACACCTTGATCAATTGAGCATAATATATCGTTGTCTAATAAAAATTCCCTTGGGACATTTTCATAATGCTTTAATTTTTAAATATACATCCCACTAACAATGCAATAAAAAAATGTCGTGACAACGTGTAAAACCCTATTTCACTCGCTACTTATTAACGACGTATTATCCAAATTCAAAGTAATAAATAAGCGCCGGTCTGACGGGCGATAAAGGGCGAAAATTAATAAAATCGTATAAGCGCGAGCGGAAATATGCATACGCCGGTGTACACACGACCCGCAAATACGTACGCGCGCACTATAATAAAATACAATAAAGGAATCAAAGCGAATGCGCCGTTCGACGACGCGGAACGACCGAAAAATAGTCCGCCCGCGCGTATTCGTGACATTTGACGAGAGCGCGAATTGTTTACGTCTGGCTGAAAAATCGCTCATTAACCGATAACCCATGCCGAAAAATCGCGCGTGCCCGAATGACAGGATTTTAAACAGATTTGACAGGTTTCCCTCGCCTACGGACGGCGAAAAATGTTGCACGGCATTAAAAAGCATACATATGTAAATATCGTGTCGGCTCGGCTAAATTATTGAATGCGCGCGGCCGAGCGTCGTAAATACGCCGGGATTAACTCTCGCGCGGGACACGCGTCCCTTATCCCACGAATTCCGCTCGACCGCGAAAGGGACCGATCGCATTTTTAATTCCCGCTGATGAAACTCTCGGGCCGACGGGCGTTCCGCTGATTACGAACGCTTTCGGCGAATCGGTGATGATCGATGACACTTTTCGATAATTCTGTGACCGAACTACATTGTAAATTGGTTGTAAATTATATGAAATTCCACGTGACATATTACGAAACATTCTGTAATTATTATGTCGAATTATTATGTCGAAAGTTATGTAAAATTCCATAAAGACAACACTTTTTGTGATTTTCGAAAGAATACACAATTTAAAAAGGGTTATACAATTCAATATATCAATACGATTAAGTATTGAAATCGTGAAAAATGCTATGTTCATACCGGGATTTGAACTCTTGCCTCCGGGTCTTTATGCTAAGAAAAATATTCTACTAATAAGATCGCCTAAAAATTGCCAAAAACTGGATGGATTTTTTTTACTGGGTGGATTTAAATGGATGCCGACGAAAGTAAAGCGGTACATGGTTATTTTCGATGAAGGGTCGGAGGGAACGGAAACCGGGGGAGGGGGAAGGAGTCATTAATACCGATGTGACGTTCGCGTTCAATTTCACGAGTGACGCCCGCTCGAGACAATTTGAAGCCTACTTTAATTCGGTTGCCGGGGAACGAGGGCCTAATTCTGACGGTGGATCCACGGTGATTGAGAGCTGACGAAATCTAGAGTCAACGTTGAAGTGGAGGAAACTTGGGAGGAAAGCGCGAGTTAGTTTAAGTTGAGACGATGGGAAATTAACCATGAATGCGTTTTGTATTAATGTCTTGCCGATTTGGGAGGATGTCTTAAGGGGACCCTGGACTGTGGAGGGTGGGGTGGGAATGACGTATGCAAATTCGGTTTCTATCGCTGGATACATTGAATGAAAGAATATGTTGGATTTAGAGCAAGTACTGGATCAATCTGTAGAAGCTGTGAATGTGAAGAAAAATTCGAAGGAATAAAAAGAAGATTATCTTTTTTGAGGTTCAATGTCTATTTGATGGTTACTCATTACAATACAGGATTAGTATTTGTACTTCTAGTTAAGATTGTTTGTGTTATTACTCCACATTACTGATTGAGTTCACATGGAATACGGTTGGCGAACATTCCAGCTTAATATTTCGACATCTATATGAGACATTGCATTAACTAGTTAGTTTATTGTAATAAATATTGCAAGCACAAGTTAGACAATTTATGGAACCAGAGAGGTAAACCTGAAGTTCATAATCTCAGGTATAATCTTGGATCTATCTGAATTTAAGGAAAATGTTTAATTAGGTATGAACATCATATTTTTTAACGCAGTGACCATAAACTGATATTCCCTTCCGGGTATCATACAATTTTTTTTATTCTAAGTTAAACAATCGAAAGTTAACAAATCTGACGAATTCTACCGTAAATTCTAGAAGGCTTCAGAACAGCTTCATCCTCAATCATAGATTCTCTATTAATACTGACTATTTCGGCCAGTATCTCAGCTCAGCTGAATCATTTCAACTGTCTAATCCTCAAAAAATGGGTTTCAAGTTCAAGCCGCAAATACACTCGAACATTAAGGATGCAGATTACGAATCCTCGATCGCGCAGCTCGAACTGCACAGATAAGACCATCGGATGCTCGCAACTCGACGTCGCAAATGCAGACCGCTAAATATAGCGTCGGTTTTATTATCTCCGGAGTCCAAGTATGACGTTACGATTTCGAAAAAAACGCCCGCCAGGCCGTAAATTGCCGCTTACGGGGACCAGAAATTCCAGAATGCTCAACCCTGCAGGAACGGGAAATCATGCCGGCAAAAGGGCGCGCTCCGATTTACTTTCGCGCGTTTCAACTAAATTAATGTATTAATCGCGCGAACAAAAACGCGTAACGTGAAAGCGATCGGCGGATGAAAGTAAATTCGCAGTCGTCGGATATTTTTGCCGAACTGTGCCATTAATCTATTAAACCGACCCCTTTTAAATACTGTTGAATACGTTTTCATCTGATTGGTTGTTCATCATCTCCTATTTATCCTCCTTTAAATCTACAGTCGGACGGCCGTATACAGCTGCTCTTTCAGCCCTTTTTTCCCCACTTGTAAGTCTCATTAGAGGAAAAGAGAGCCGCGCATAAGTTGAAAAAGCCGCCAGTCCGATTCCTTACGTTCTAATAATATCTTTCGCGCGACCGATGAATTATCGGCGAATACGCAAAATTTTCCACTCCAATTGTCGATGGTTTTTTCATGGGACAGTGCCACGTGAAAACGATGGTCGGGAAATTAAGAGTTTCGCGGTTCCGATGTGATATGGAGAATTGCAAGATAGGGGACATTGAAAGAACCGTTTAAAAGATGCACGGCAATTGTTTCCCGATGAAAAGGCCGAGAAGTTGGCTAGATTTGAGAGGATGTTTAAGGTGATGCGAACAATCGGGTAGTCGTTGGCGCCGGGGTATAAACGTAGCCCTGTTTCGGTTGAAAAAATGAGATTGTTGTCGATTGTGTGGAGACGTTCGATTGCGAACGAGAATAGGTTTAATGCGAACCTTTGACTTGGAAGTCTGCAACAGTTAATCGATGCTGAAGTATCTTTAAATAAAGCGCGTTAATGCTCAAAGGGGGAGGTACTTTGTTCGATTTTTCGAGATTAGACCGTCTTTTTTATGGAACAAAGTATCATTCCGTTTTGTTCGAAGTTTTCTAACTGGAATCCCTAAATGCAAAAATAAAGATCACTCGAATTGCAGCGCATCATTGATGTGAAGACATTACCAAGTGATTCGAAGTGAAATAGACGATTGAAAATGACTAAAGATAAAAAAAGACAATGCGGCAAAAAGCCGCTCTTTTTACTTTGTTTAAGCTAGGGTTTCTTCATACCTGACATCACTCAGTGATGCACTGAACATTACCCTGTATATATAAACATACCAGCGTATATTTAGATGTATGTCAATAAATGTTTATTGATAAACATCATATCATTACAAATGTGACATATATGTTATTATATATGTTTTATTTACTATATATGGACATATATGGGCCATATATATATCAAATATGTGTCTATCTGTTTGTTTCTCGTATTATTTAAAAGTCCATCAAATTCTACAGGACATTCGTGTCAGTCGCATAATTGTTCCATCTTACCAATAACTTTTCTGAGACCCACGAAATCATAGTCATTATTCGGCTAGCGGCTCAACTTTTTCCCCGCGGAAATTTGAATGTCCATCACGGACTTGTCGCGTTCGGCCGCCTCGTTAGCCGGCGCGCGAATTTTCGTTCGTTGCCGGTAATTGAGTTACAGCTTGCGCCGCGTAATCGTGATTTCGCAAACAATGCGGCGCACAATTACAGTCGGCGATTTTGCGCGTTCCGAGGAGCGGTCGGAAAAACTCGCGTCTACTTGCGCCATTCTTCGGCGGCGCGCTCCCCTCGCAATTAAAAAAAGGCTGCGACGATCAATTAGCTGCAAACAATGAAATGGATATTGCCGACAATCAGCCGAGCGTTTTCATTCAGACCCGATAAAGCATAAATCGAGCACAATGGCGGCCGCCGTTCACGCGAAATCATTTCTCGGGCCGGACGGCGACTCGGCTAAATACAATCGGATTATGGTTTTTCGTCAAACGGTTACAAGCGGCAATAAGGCGAGCGCGATTTCCAAGAGCCGACGGATGCGCGACGCGATCGATAAGCCCGGAAGTCGGAAGCGCGAAAAAAGGAGGATGGCGAAATTTAGCGCGGCAAAGCCGGGTGGAAAATTCGTGGCGAATTTGGGCGGAGACAAACGAGTCATCAAGAGAGCTGAACAAAAATAGGAGTTTTGGGGGAATTTTTATGAGGAGAAACTTTTTGCGGTTTGTTATTGCTCTTTCGCGGAACGATTTTGTGTTTTTTTTTATTAAAAAAAGAAACCTAGATGGCATTTGTTACATGTAACAGAAACAAAGCATTGTCATTAGAAAAAATTGTATAGTTTATGAAATTGTAGGTACGATGAGAGTTTTTAAACAAAGAAAGTTGAATGTTGAGTTTAAACAATGACTTTGAAAGAAAAAGTAACAATTCTTTTTAAAAGAAAGAGACTTTATGGTAAGAATGACAACGCTGGTAAAAATCTCAATTTTAATATTTTTGGCGCAGAATCAATTTTGGAACCGTAATTTAGTATTCTGCAGAGTTTCCAAACAGAAATATTGTTTAACCTAGTTTTAAACGTTTCTTTAAAATTTTGTTGTAACGGTGTCAAGTAAGATCTAAACTTTAAATCGTTATATCGCAAAGAGTTTTTCACGCGTTTTGTAAACTTCAGGACAATACTTTGAAAAAGTTTTCAACTGATTTTAATGATAGTTTGCCCTTTGATATGAACAAAACTTTCTATAGAGTATTGTGCATTTTGTATTTCTCTAAAAAGTTAAAAAAGTTTTAATTTATTTTTTAATGTTCAAAAATTAAATCTAAACATCTTTTCCATCGAATAAAATAACACAAACTTGTCTATTCAAATATGTATAGTCAATAGTTCCGTGCTGTTAGTAAAAATATATGTCATATACGTAAATATATATAATAAACATCTCTGTGCACCGGCGGAAAAAAATGGAAATGTTTTCAGTTCAACATTGTAAGTGGATAATGATGGAAATCGACATTAAAATGGATGTTATGGGCTGAAAGAATGCTTCAATTTGAAACATAAAATTTATTTTTCACGAAACAAATACCTTCGAGGAGAAACGTCTTAGGTTCAAAAACATCTTAAAACATGTTTGTTATTTTTCTTTCAACAAAGAAAAACGAAATTCGCCCTTATAAAATAAATTATTTTTAACGGACTTTCTAGAGTATCTGTTTAAAATCTAAAAAATCTAAATATAAAAAAATGTACCAGTAAATAAAATAATCTGAACCGAAACCTTACTCTCAAACTTCGTCTCATGGGTCGATGTCCTCTTAATGACAGTACTACCTTAATTTCGATGTTTCGGAGGAACGATCATCAAACAAACGACATTCAATTCGAGGCAACCCGAACTCGGGGGTAAGAAAAGTAAAAGTAATCGTCGCATTATTACGGGGCGGATCGGCACAGCGTCCCGGCCGAGTGCGATTGTTTGTCTTCGCGTCGGTAAAATTAATTCCCCTTAATTGTCCGTTTTAATTAATGCGCGATTTCGGTTGCGTTTGTTTTCGGAAATGGAGAGGAAAGCTGTTCTCGTTGTTTAACTTACTTATTACCGGCTTTATTGTGTTTCGTTATAATTAGAGGTTATACATTTTGCATCGCCGATTGAATTATGCAGTGTCATCATAATTACAAAGTTCGACGGTCAGTGGCGAAGGGAAAGCTGGCGTGAATGAATTATAACCTTTTGACCTTCGGCGCGTTACTTTGCCCGTAATCCCGGTGTTTTGCTCGGCAAACGCGGTCAATGAGTTAATATTTGAAATGAAGTAACTCGGCGGATACATCTTGTTCCGCAATTTTTCGGCGCAAACCGCGTAATCGCGCGCATTTCTTGCCGTATTCATCTAAAGGAATTTCATTCGCGGTTCAAACGTTTCGCCGCAGTGGCGAAAATAATGGTCTTTGTGTAAGAACTGCCGGGCTGTAATGTGTTAACTGAATTATTGTGCAAGAAATTGCGCGTCGCGCGGATATAATTATAAGACT
>JABFPB010005728.1:0-12925 GCA_022817645.1 Ceratoteleas bidentatus
ACGTTTTCTAAACCCACACGAACGTTACTTTTAACATTCTCTAGAGGTTTTCTAAACGTTGCTGTTCCCTATGGGAAAGTTCTACACAACTTTGTAAAACTCTACGACACTTAAAATAAAAATAACTTCGAAAAAGTGCTTAAACTGGGAATTTTGCAGTCGGGCCCTGAAACAATTTGTAAATGTATTATTATTTTTGCAGACTTTTGCAGAAATTGTTTCCATCAGAGTACCACTTGGTACAAGTCAAATTCAGTTTAGTTAGATACATTTTTGGATTGGGAACAAGCAATTTTGAACATTGATTTTACGGATGTAATGGTTTTAGATAAAAATTCAACCAGTATTTAGTTATGTTTTACTTTATTGTTGAGTTGCGGAAAAGCTTGTAAATAGTTTAGTGTAATCAACTAAATTTTGAAATGTAGAAATAAAAGGTCTAAAAATGTTTGAAAATGTCTGAAAAAGTCTGAAATGTCTGAAAAAGTTTGAAAAAAGTCTGAAAGGTTCCAATTTTGATGTCGTTTCAGACTTTTTCAAACTTATTCGGGTATGTGCCAACCCGAGATAAGTAAAGCCTGAAAGTTTGGAAATGTCTGAAAACTTCTGACCTGTATCATTCGAACGACAACGTTTTAGAGTCTTTTCGCACTTGTTCGAACCATTTCTGATTTTTTCAGACTTTTGCAGACTTAAAGTACGAACTGAATTAGAATTTCTGAACAAGTCTTGTAAGTATTCCTACTTTAGCCGAGTGGTTATACTTCCAGACTTTATATTATAGGTCGTGGGTTCGAGTCCCAACTATGGTTGTTTTTTAAAATAGGGGCATTATCTTTGTCAGAGAATTTAATAATTTTTCAGATAATGCCAGAAGTTTTCAGAGAGTTTCAGAGTTTTCAGAGAATTACGGACTCCTAATTTAAGTGTGAAATTCTCTGAAAAAGTCTGAGAAATGTTTGAAATGTCCGGAAAAGTGCGGGAAGTCCCCAAAATATTTACCATCCGAGTACTGAGAATCAGTCGTTTTCAGACATTTTCAGACTTTTTCAGACATTTTGAGGGTTTACTTATCTTGGGACGGCACGTATCCGAATAAGTCTGAGAATGTCTGAAAAGGTCTGAAACGGTATCAAAATTCGGACTTTTAGATTTTTTCAGACTTTTTCCAGATTTTTTCAGACATTTTTAGACCTTTTATTTCTATAAGGGCAGCATAAATGACTAAATATTAACTTGACAATTCCGCAAATTTAATTTCTGTAATTAACTGTCTGTAAGTTTCTGTACGCTTAACTAAACTCATTTTCTGAACAATGCATCCTTTTTTCGCGGTGTGCGAGAAGTGTTTCGATAAAATAACTGAAGTTTAGTTCATGTAAATTATATTAGTTCTAATATTTATATTAGGCAACGCAAATGATTCCTACAATTAAGGTACGACTAAATTAAATCTAACTAACTATATTTTATTAGCAATTTTAGTTGACTAAAATCAATTAATATTCCCACAAATATTATATTATCGCTTAGTCATATAAACTTGACAAATGTGGATGGAGAACAATATTTTTAACAATATGTCTTTAATTTATTTTCTCAATTTTAGCTATAGGAATGAAGATAGTTTAGATCTTAGAAAACATTAGAAGAGATTTATAATATCTAATTCAACAAATCCTGTATTTACTGAAGAAATTAAATTTTATTTCGTTAGTAAATAAGTTAAGTTTACTTTAGAATTAGTTGAATGTGCAGAATATAGCTGATTTTAGTATTTTATTTCACCAAACAAGTTTTGGCTGAAATGTACTATGCTTTAGTTGCAGCCATAATATTTTTCTTTGGGTGTTACGTCAATTGAACTTACTTTTTTTAAAAATAACTTTATATCTCTTATTACTAAAAACTTTAAAATACTTGACTGTATGACGAATACTTGAATTAATTCCAGACGCGACACACTGCCATTAGATGGTTTTGAATTCTGAAAAAAACCGTAAAAAAAGTAAATGGAAATAAATAAGAAACGATATTTTTGCAATTTTGTGCCATATTTTTAATCTCAAAAATAGTTTTGCTAATATAATCGTCTGATTTCAACACGATTCCACAAAGTTTCCACGACTGCATAGAATCGGGAACGATAATTCTCGACTCAAAACCACGTTGCCTCTTCCGTCACACGGAACCGAGTCAAAGTTTAAAAGATCGCGTAACTTATGACGAAAGAAATGCGTCGCACGATACCTAGTTTCGTTCGTTCCACTCCCCTGACGCTTGGTCACTTGAAGAGTTACTATGCCCAATTAACCCTTTGAGAACCGTACACTTCTCGAGACTTGCCACTTCCGACGTTGCAATTTAGTTTTCGCTATAATTTCCTCGCCGTTTCGCCATTATTCTCTCGTCGGTGGCAAAGCTAGCGAAGCGCAAACACGCCGAAATCAGTGAAATATATTCACGCCGGCGCAAGATCCAGACGGCATTGCGAAAACACAAGCGAGACCGGCGGTTGCGGAATACAATTAACATGAATTAAAATATACTTGTCAATAACTTGACGTGATCGCCGAGACAATAGGCGCGGAGAATTGATTGTGTCTCGAGTATCGACGCTTTCGCGATTGACTTGGGACAAATTAGCTCCAAAGTAATGGAAATTATTTTTGAACGAATTTCAGAGATAAGGATAACCAACAATTGTTTAAGACAAAGATGTAAAATAATTAAAAAGTAACGTCTCATAAAACTTTTTTTCATTTTGATTAATTTGTACGTTTATATGTTGGTTTTCGGTTATGGCAAAGTCAATTTGTTTGGTTCTGCTAAATTATTTTTCAAATAAAGAGTTTTAATTTCGGAGAAGCGAAAGGGAGAAGAAAAAGGTTACGTGAGTAGATTAGTGAAAAATTAATTAAAACAGTTTAAAAAGAGAACAAGGGGTGCCCAGCGACCGTGAAAAGCGGGATTTACTCGGGAATTTTTGTGTGGTCAAAGCGAATTTAAAATATGTGCGAAAGATTTGCTTGAGTCGATTTATGATTGCAGAGGATGTACGAGTGTTTTTTTAAATAAATGTTACTTGTATGTTTATGGAAATGAGAAGCAATGCGAAGTTGTCTTCGTTATTATAATTTCTGCATTAAAAAGTAGGAATGGGGAAAGTCCGGATAAAAGAAAGTTACAGTGAGAAACTTGTTCGCTAATGAGAGGAAGTTTTCGCAAAATGTGATGTAGATTGACGAAATTCCTCTTGAGATGCAATGACGAAAATGTGAGTTCTAAACCGGCGTTCGATGTTCGGGTTAAATTTATGCTACTTTAATTATTCTATTGCAGTGTATAAGTTTGTACACATGTATGAAATTGTGTAGGATTTAAAACAGCATTTAAAATTGTCTTACTTAGTAGAGTACGTAAGGGGTGTTACGCGTCATATCACACTTGTAATTTCCACAAAAACTGTGCGAACTTAATTTGAAGTATCATTGCGTCACGTAAAAGTCAGTGTACGCGTTTTTATTTAAAAATGGTAGAACAAAATTAGTCGTGAGCAGATATACTTTTTGATAAAAAGTTACTTGTTTTGCAAAGAAACGTTATATTAACATTTTTTGTGAGATCAATTAGTACATAATAACGTTATATTAACATTTGTTATAAGATCAATTAGTTCATAATGAAAAATCTTTTTGTTGATACTTTTGGGAATTTAAAACTTATTGTACGTCGATATAGCAAGAGTTTTGTTTTAAAACGCCTTTGTAGTACACTTTAAAATGCCGTAATAATTACAATGGTTCCATGTAAAATCTCGCACAACTCACTTACTATGTTAATTTAAACCATTTCACCTTCAGATTTTAAGAGTTCCTTAAAAAAATAAAAGTCAGGTTCCTAGCTATTCATAAAAGTCAGGAAGCTAGCTCTTCAAGTGTTCAAAAATTGGAATGTTACGAGTTCGCGCTGCCAGGCGGATCAATCTCCAAACTTAAATATTTTGAGTCTTCTTTTTATTATTTAACTGTTACTATTTGTTAGATGCACTCTTAAAAATCTTCATGTTATGTTGAAAAGATGGTAATTTTGTGAAAATCCGTTTATTTTAAGGGTCTATTCTTTGTCGGCTTCAAAAATCGATTTTTTTTGCATTTTTTGAAGCTATATGTGTCTCAAAATCAAAACTCCAAGTTGCTAACTCAGAAGGAAAAAATTTATGAGCCATTTCAAGGATGGTAGTCTGTGCCGCGCCGGAGAGAAGGTGCAAGTTCGGGCACGCGGAGATTTCTGAGTAAAATATTTTTCGAAACATGAATGCCGGTATGGATTGAAACACGGAAAAAAAAGTCTTGTCGAGTTCACAGTCCTTCTATTGAGTGCCATCACATGACTTGGTTTTGTAGTTTTCATTAGCTTACCATGTCAATAATGCAGGTCTTTCATGTTATAACCGCATGCTTATTAAGGCTGTAACAACAACAATCTTGCAGGCTTATGACGGTTACAGGTCAGTCCTGTGATTTTCCCAGGACTAGGCTTATTGATACCACAATGTTTTGACATGTGATTATACCAAGTTTTAACCTGCAAATTTGACAGGAAGTCTGGTCGATCCCGCAAGACTTTTTTTCAGTGTAAACTGTGGAGCTGAACTAGATTTTTTCGTTTACTTGTCTCTATTTCAGGTATAAATACTTACTTGAATTGGGTAAACTTTTTTCCGTGTATATATAAAAAGGTCGCATAAATCTGTTACTTATTAAAATTTTTTATTTACAATTTTCGCAGGGGTTACATACAGTCACATTTTCGTATAATTTTTCTCCGAGTGGTTCTGTAGAATAAGTGTGAGGGGTTATGACTTTTTTGTAGATTTGTTATATTACTATTTACTATATTATCTCTGATTATATTTAGTATTAATTTCTCTAGTTTATTATCGACGAAGTTGTCACCAGCTTAAGTATCTAAGGAACAAATAAATAAACCTAATCTTGTTCGGACAGCAACTTGTCTAAGGTGGAAATTAACACTCAATTCATGTACAACTTCGCGAGAGGATGTTGCGACAATTCATACCTATGTAATGGAATATATTTTAAAGTTTGCTTACGTATAGTGTATCTAATCTGGTCATACGATGTTAATTTACGAGGTTCCTACATATAATGCTCAGAAAATAAAGCCTATTAAGAAATCTCGTTTGCAAAATTTATAGTTGAATATCATTAGAGTGCTTGTTTATGAAGTTGATTCGGAATTCGATAACGAGATGGAATTAAAAAAAATCGTCTCAACTGGATTGAATGCGTTAAAATCATGGATTAGTTTTATAATACGTAAATTACTGAATCGCAGTGGCCTATGCAAATACCATGCTAGATAAGGCGAACTCAGTTGGAGGAAGAACAGGTAAAGTTACACTTCTCGCGCCGGCTTCTTTTATTTATTTAACTGGCCAGGAAGCCGTTCATTTTCTTCGTGGCTTCGCGGTAACTAATTAAAGGTCAGAGCCAACTTTACACGTGTGCTACACCCGCGAGGGTACACGGAAAACACGCGTAAGCGTCCGCTTCCGGTGTACCCTTGGCTATTTTACCATACCACGATATACGATCTTCGCGAAATTGCAATCATTAATTTTAAATAATACTTGTAATTAACGTTGTACCGAGCGTTTTTACTAAGTTGAACAGATTTTATAGATTAAATTATTCGTTTCAGACAAGTTGCGTGAAATGTTTTTGTGAAAACATTATGTTATTTGAAAATATTATTTTTTGTGAGCAAAAAATTAATACAATAGCGATGTTTTTAAGATAATTTTCAAGAAGGATCTTTTCTTCTTTTTTAAGCCCCTCCTTCTGCTATTCTATTTAACATACCATTTCAAATAAAATAACGTATTAAAAAAATTTGATTCTTAAGTTTTTGGAGGACTGAAACTTTTAACTTTTATGATTAAGGTTCACTCGACGCTGTCGTGTCGCAATATTATATTCACTTAACATACTCTTAAGACACTCACATTGTGCTAGTAAATTATTAAAATCGCTATTTTACCCAATCTCTTTCCTGAAAATCTCGTTTACCATACAATTTTATTCAGATTCCTTCCCTATTTCATTAATAGCTTTTTCTATTGGTCGCAACGAGTTTTTTTAAAATAAATAATATAGCTCGCGGGAGTCATAAAAATACGGCAGTACCGGTCTCTGGTAGCTCGCGGTGAAATGAAATAATTAGCGAGGTCCTGGCGCGCGGCTAATGGGGGACCATAAGGACTAAATAATGGTATTGTACCGATCGGATTTCTATCGTTAACAAGCCCGGATAACGCGCACTTGGTGTGGCGCGCGGACGCGCATAAAGATCGCTGACGGCCGTAACTCAGCCGCTCCCACAATGCGTTCACGTTAACGCACTTCGTTATTCGCGAAACGACACAAATCGCGCTCGCACTGTGCCTTCTAGGGCTTTTCATCCAACTATTGTACTCCGCGAATGATCGAGCGACCGCGACGAAAAAAAGGCCAAATGAACGCGTCAATTTACAAGTATAAGCTGCCCTGGTGCTTCTTTGACGCGGTCAAAGCGAACCGAACCCAAGTGCCAGCCGTTAACGCCTATTTTGGTTGAGGAAAGTTCCGAACAGGCGGTTAACTTGATGGATGAGACGGGCAAGGTGACAAAAGTGGTTGTTAGTGGTGGACTAAGTTTTTCAGTCGCTCAAGTCCCGCTAAAAAGACTGAAAGTCGGTGGAAATTGTTTTGTGTTAACATTTTTAAATTATTTTCGTTGGTTGAATAAAGTGAACGTTTGGGCGAAGGTATTTTAGTCTTAGTGATAAGAGTTGATGGATATAGGAAACACTATTTATAGGAAATTAAGTTAATGCCTGGCATTTTTATTAAATAAAATATAGTATACATTCAATAATAGTCGGGGTTATTTTGTTACTAAATTAATAAATCGATGAAACAGTATTAATTTTTTTAATAGGTTCAGTTTATTAAAAATTGTAATACAATAGCGTATTTGATATCGTGTCCAATTTCTCTTGTTTCAACAGTTTCTGAGACTTTTTCGCCTTTGAACAACGCCGCCTAAACACATTAAACTTTTTCCAGACGCTACGATTTTTCACAGACGAGGCAACATGCAACACTCGAAAGTACACCTTCTTCTTACACCGCTCGCACATACATGCTACACTGATTCAATAAATCTGAACACTCCCCTGGCGTTTTATCCGGCAAAACCCATTTCCTCCCATTAATTTTTACAAATCTATCGAATTTCAAATAAAACACTTTCTCGCACGGGAGAAAAATGCTGACGCGCAAAACCTTGGGCAGAAATTTTATTATCTGCGCCGCGCAGTCATAAACTCTAATTGATTTAACCGGAGCGTTGCACGCGCAAGACATCAGCATTACAAAGTCGCGGCATAAATATCCGCGCGGAATAATGCTCCTTCCGTGGAAACGTGGCCTGTTTTTTATTTTCGCGAAAGAAACGGATCGACGCGGTTGTTATTCCGGTATTCCCCGAGGGATATGTGTAGTTAAGTTAGCGCAAGCGCGGATGTGAGACAAGACAGTAAATGCGCACGCCACGTCTATCGTTTATACTTTCAATCAAATCCTTTTTCCCCGCGTTTCTGCGCCGGCTTCTAGTTGACGTCTGGGATTGACATCCACCGGAATACATTACGCGACGTCACTCGCAGCGCACTAACCACCCACGCACGCATGCTTGCCAATGCCTAAAATGTGTTAATTGCTCGCCACAATCGTTATCGTAAAGCGTGCGTTTGACACGCGACTGCGTTTCGGTCGTGGGATTATGTAGACGCCGCCGTTTGCAAACAGTTAGTAACGCTTCCATTGTTATGATGGTAAGTGGGATCGGGTTCAAACGTCGGATTTGTTTAGCTCGGCGTTCCAAATGTTTGCAACATCAGACGCTATACGAATGATGCCACTTTTATGACGCTTAATGCGTCATAATTTATGCAAGTAGATCTTGATTTCAGCTGGGATCATAAAATTTTGTTTCGCAGTTGATATATTCAGTACGAATTTTTTTCACACGGATTGGTAGATATTGCCAAATGGTAGGTACTCCAAAATTTTTATTATCTTCTTAATCCTACGTAATAGAAAATATCAAGAGTAACAAACGGTCGGTGGTACCCACCTCGGCACCTTAGTAAATAAATGAGATTTTTAGACATTCGATCAGTTAAACCGTTTGAATAGATTTAAATATAAAATACTCCATTTAATCGTGGATTCCTGTTTGTATCCAGCGAAGACAATAAACCCTCGCAAAAATAGTAAAATTCCAAGTAAAGGCTACCTCCAATTCCATACATCATCTCTCCCTCCCGTAATTTTCCTATCATGTTATATCTAAATGTAGCTTACATCAAGCAAGTTCGTCGAACTGAACCCCAGTCCCTGCTCGTCACTCCAGTACCTCAACTCCGAACCCAACCACTGATTTACTCGACGAAGCTGTCTGTGATGCAGTCAGTGAACTTACTACATTTTCGAATCAGCGTTTTGTTCAAGTCTGTCTAATACCATTCATGCTAGCACCGTCCAGTCGCTTCAGAATGGAAAACCTCATGAATGAGTTGCGTGCGCGTAGGAGGTTTGTAGTTCCTCCATGCGAAGATCCGCGTGACTCTCCTTTCGTACAGAGACTTATTAGACTTCCTGTCCGCGCTCATGTCCGCTCTCCCAACCATTATAACATCATCTCCTACCGGTTGCCCGTTGTGGGAGAGTAAGCATCGCTTGCACGTCACGTTATGTGACCACTCCAACGATGGAAGACGTCTCTTCCATTCCTCTCCCAGTCTTTCTTGCTTCATTCACCACTTTTCATTCATGCAGCTGCTATTTGATTCCGTTCGGGATCAATTATCGGTAGAAATGCAAGCAGCTTCGTCCAGAGGTTTAAGGTGATTTTTAGACGTTATCGAACTTGACATCCGACGTATGGAAGTATGGTCACACGGGAAAGTAGAGTAGCTTTAATGAAAAAATTGGACCTTTTTAAGTTTCTTTTCCATCAAAACGCTCTGTTTTCGGAGTGTAAGAAAAAACAAATGTACAAAATACATTACTTTGAAATAAATATTTATCTTTATTATATTATAATACAGGTTATTAGATCTTTATACGAAATAATAATAAATAATATGCAACAAACGATACAAAAATTTATAAACACTTAATTAGATTATAATATATGCAGATTTTGTATTGAAACGAATACCCTTGTAAAAAAATAATCTAAAAACTATCTATACAAAAATATATTTAAAGAAGTCAAAGAGCTGTGGCTTATAATTGACACACAAATTCTTCTTCTTAAAATCTTCCAACTTTCTGGTAGAAGTTGGACGTCCTTTAATCATTCTGAAATTTCCGTACTGGTCAATTTTGAGATAATTTCCTGTTTGATCAGACGGAGTCCATTCTACTTGTGGACTCATTTCGTTAATCGAAGGATTTCTGTAAATTGAAATAAATGTTTATAGATTACATGTTACACATAGAGTGGCGTGTAGTTATTTACTGAAAGTTGAAATTTACCCATATTTTGCGAAATTTGTCATTACACCTACAAATTTATTTTTCACTTGAAGGTCCTCTTTCTTAAATTGTTTATAGTAGTTCCGGTCAAAGAACAAATACGGTAAATCATCATTGTGATTCGCTTCTAAAAATTATTAGCTAGTATTAGTTTGAAATTTACAATATAATATATTATTATACAAGTATAATCATACGATATTACTATTATCATGTTTAGGAGTGTATCCAAAATTGTAGTAATAGACAGTCATGTTACTAGCATATTTACTGAGGTAGCGTTGCTTCAAGTCGATAGGGGTATCAAATGATATATCCGAAGCTGTCTGTAAAATGAAGCAAACAAATATTTTGCATATGTTTCGATAGTACATTGCGCCACTTGGAAAGAAATTTCAGATTTCTTAACGAGTGAACTTGTGGAACGAGGGAAAGCCGAATTCTGCCAGAAAGTAGTGAGAAACCGAAATTCCCGCTGATTGTGAGAAGTAAAAAAAATGTTAAATTAATTAGGAATACATACTCTAGATAGCCTGTGTAGCCTGTCAAACCAAGCTGAAAATATTATATCAATGCTTTAGTTTATGTGTAAATTGTAAAAAATTGTTAATTACGACCGAAGAAATAATAAAAAATCGCATATAATTACTCAGCAGCCGAGAATCAATTAAATCCAATTTTACAAAACAATAGTTTTGTAAAATTGGAGTACAATTTGAGCTATGTAGATTCGATTTGAACTTTGTTGGATTTAATGGATTCTCGGCTGCTGGGTACTTCTTTCTGCAATATCATAGTATAACATTTTTATTTGTGGATGAAGAACTTACATAAAAAATCTATGTTGATTTCTAGACTCGTATATCCCAGAACATGATCTCCTTGGTTGATTCTTGATTGAGTAAAATATTTATCGAAACAACCGTCTATAAAAGCTTCGTAAGTTGACGATGTTGAATTTTCAATCGATGGAATGTATACTAACTCCTTATAAGCAGCCTATCAAATTTGGAATATTCGTTAAAATGAGCAACCTCTTAATTGTCTTTTTTCTGCTAATATTAAGAATATCAAACTTCAAAATATACTTACCACAAGCAAAAAATTATGTTTGACTAAAGTTGACGCAGGCGCCGTTAAGAATTGTTGTATCAAATCTTCGGTGTTGAGGTTTTGAGTGTGACTGAACAGCATGTCAGCTATCCTTCTGGCCTTATAAATGGGGTTGTGCGTAAACGCCCACGGGCAAAATACAGATCCGCTCAGAGCAATCGATCTCTTAAACAAACCTATATTTTTAATTAATTTCCTTAATCCTATTTATTTATTAGGTATTACATCCCTAGTAGAACTTGAATATGGGCTGAAATTGGAACCCGTGAAGGCATGCGCTATTCTACGTTCGGCCCCACATGTGTATAAACGTGGAATGTTGTTGGGCCCCAAGAGGGGTTGTGACGCCTTGCCCGTGAAATGCCAACATTGGCATTTCTCAAACTCGTACCCCATATTTTATACGGGGTACGAGTTTGGACCTCACGGGGCACGCCCAATGAAAAAAAATTGTATGCGGTCTGCAGCGAGAGTTGAATTCGCACCTACGGAATACGAGACGGATGCTTATCCTAGACCATCACACTCGACATATCGACACCTCCAATTCAAATAGGTCAAGTCATATGTTAAATACATAGGAGTTGACCTAGTTTGAATTGGAAGTGTCGATATGTAAGCTAAAACGAAAAGAACTTAAGAGGTAGTTGAAATATTCTCAATGGTAGTTGGGCAAGTCTACAAGGGCTCTAGGTCTCTCAATGTCGGCACGCCCAGTTGGGCAAAATTATATGGGCCCGAGCGGGCCCAATGAGAGCTCGCCCGGTGGGGCATGCCCAATTTGGTACCCATGTAGGACCAATGTGGGCACATGTTGGGCATTCAGTGGGCCCCATCCGGGAGCCATGAAGGATTACTAATAAGAACCGATTTGGGCCCATGAGGGCATGGCCCATTGGGTACGCCCAAAAAAGCCCATCGTGTACCCACATGCGCATACCCACTTGGGAACAATGAGCGTCATTGTTGGCAATCCTTCATGGGGCCAACATGGGGCCTACCGAAAACCCATCATTTACCAACATTGGCCCTCACTGGGCACCCCGTTATATTCCCATGTGTGTCTAAAGCGAGCACTCATTTGGGCCCATCAACGCCCAAAGCCCATGAGGGACCCAAACTTCAGATGGGGCATGCCCTAAACATTTCTACTAGGGATGCTGTTAATAATATAGTCTTACCCTTTGACATTTTCGATAAAAGATGTAAATCAACAGAAACTCCACCTGCACTTTGACCAAAAATAGTTACACTGTCGGGATCCCCTCCAAACTTGGCTATATTCCTCTTGACCCATGTTAAAGCCAAAATTTGGTCCTTCATCCCTGCGTTTCCTGGTACTGACGGATGTTGCAAATTCAAAAAACCTAAACAAATGTTATAATAGATGATATCTATATTTCAAAATATAGAATATTGTTTAAATAGTGAATGAAAACAAGTTTCTTACCAAGGGCACCTAATCTATAATTGAAAGTAACTAAAATCACATCGTTAGACACGATGAAGTCCGGTCCATATTGTTCACTATTACCCGAACCGAATGTGAATGCTCCTCCATGTATCCAAACCATTACTGTTTTTTTGGGATGAGTTGCTTCAGTGAAATTGAAGTCAGTCTGTCAAACATTGATTAATTAGTAATAATAATACTTTTAGAGACTACAGATATTTAGTTACATATTTCCGAGTTGACTTGAATCGTAATTTATTATAACCAATTGTACATTTTAATTATAATATATTCTTAGAGATGTCGATTATATTTATACAAATGTATAAAAATGTATAAAATAATCTCGCGGAAAAAATAATTTTAAAAAAATGCTATAGTCATCACCATGTAACGGAAATTAAAATAATACATACATTGCAAAAACTGGCGTCTTAATTTCTAGACATTTTTAAGTCACTTAATATATAACAACGTCTTAATAAAGTCCATAGTATTTAGATAGGTCACTAGACGCATGACGTCTGAATGTAAGGCACTATGTATCTTACTTTAAGACACTACACTCTCAGAAATGCTGCAGTAAATTTCAGTCACATTTGCCTGAAGTTTTTTTCAGATACATAACTGAAATTTACGGTACAAGTACTTGAAATATCAGTCACATGTTTATGAAATTTCAGAAACATGTATCTGAAATTTCAGACTCTGTATTTACTGTCACGTTTTGAGGTTATCACGAAAC